>JAFMOC010000070.1:1542500-1777500 GCA_019802505.1 Corydoras sp. C115
CAGGATTTAATTTAAAACATGATTCATAAAATCACTGTAAACATTTACAAGATAATTCACTATGTCTCACAGAATCCTTTGTATCTAGTGGAGTATAAATGTGAATGAATGTAGATACTTAAAACATAAACATTGTAACCATATTTAAACATGTTTACCCTGTACATCATTGTGAATAAGCATTTTGAAAAAGCTCTTGTTATGAATATTGGCATTATACGAAACAGAGGCTCTTTATGAATACCATACATCCATTATCTTCCGCTTTATCCTCTATTAGGGTCGCGTGGGGTTCCCCATGCCCATCCAGGGGAGAACGTTTCGGGCGCTGGGCAGATACACCCAGGACAGGGGACCAATCTATCGCTGGGCAAACACACACTCACTCACACAGGCAATTTGGAGAACTCAATTGACTTGATCCATGTTTTTGGACTGTGGGAGGAAACCGGAGAACCCGGAAGAAACCCACGCGGACACGGGGAGAACATGGAAACTCCACCCAGATGGGGATTCGAACTGGGAATCCCTAGCGCTGAGAGAACATGCTAACCACTAAGCCACCGTGCCACCCTGCTCTTTATGAATTTCATTCATTCATTATCTTCCGCTTTATCTTCTATTAGGGTCGCGGTGGGGTTCCCCATGCCCATCCAGGAGAGAACGTTTCGGACGCTGGGCAGATACAACTAGGACAGGGCGCCAATCCATCGCTGGGCACACACACTCACACAGACACACTCTATATGGGGCAATTTGGAGAACTCAATTGACCTTGATCCATGTTTTTGGACTGTGGGAGGAAACCGAAGAACCCGGAGGAAACCCACGCAGACACGGGGAGAACATGGAAACTCCACCCAGATGGGGATTCCAACCGGGAATCCCTAGCACTGAGAGGAGAACATGCTAACCACTAAGCCACCGTGCCGCCCTACTCTTTATGAATTTCATTCATTCATTATCTCCCGCTTTATCCTCTATTAGGGTCACGGTGGGGTTCCCCATGCCCATCCAGGGGAGAACGTTTCGGGCGCTGGGCAGATACACCCAGGACAGGGCGCCAATCCATCGCTGGGCACACACTCACTCACACAGACACACTCTATATGGGGCAATTTTGAGAATTCAATTGATTTGATCCAGGTTTTTGGACTGTGGGAGGAAACCGAAGAACCCGGAGGAAACCCACGCAGACACGGGGAGAACATGGAAACTCCACCCAGATGGGGATTCCAACCGGGAATCCCTAGCACTGAGAGGAGAACATGCTAACCACTAAGCCACTGTGCCACCCTGCTCTTTATGAATTTATTTTTTAAATGTTTGTTATATGCTATGAAAGGTTAAACATTTTGCCATAGTCAATGTGCCAATTTTAAAACTAAGCCCTCAATGCTAGACATCTTTGTGTTCACACTATGAACCTTTACAATCATGTTTATACCTGTTATAATTAATGCCTTCAGAGAGCTGTGCAGGAGTGAACAGCAAACTTTAAACTGTGTTTGTTTCAATGCACAAGTAAAGTTTACTGATGCTTAATCAGCCTCCGAAGATCAGTATCAGTTGTGCAGTATCAGCCTCATAAATGTTTAGATTTTTCAAAATGTCACTTTTAAATTCCATCCCTTTTTGTGTCTTATCACATTATTTTCCACATAATCCTCTATTAAGGTTTCAGGTACACACTATAAGGGGCAATTTAGAGCAGCCAATTTACCTTGAATCCATGCTTTTGGAATGTGGGAGGAAACCCAAGAGTCCAGAGACGGGGCAAACAAGAAGCTCCACCCACATTGGGATTCAAACCTGGATGCCCAGCGCTAAGAGACGGACGTGCTAACCACTACACCATAACCATGTTGAAAACATGCTAAATATGCCATTTATACTAAACTTAAAAATAATTATAAATAGATTTAAATTTGATACATATATATATATATAAAAACAATGACCTTAAATACCAGGCTTCAGGTGACTTACTTTGTGGTCACATAAATGGGAGTGACCTTTAGGCAAAAGGGTTTCCAAACGGTGCCCTGGAGAGATCTGGTTGTGCTTCATTGACTGCAGTCTGAAATTTAATAGAATGTAAGCTTTTAGCTATTAATTAAATTAAATTAAATTAGTTTAATCCATAAACTAATAGGCTCAGTTTACCAGTTCGATTTGAGGAAATAAGTGTAAAATGTGTAAGATGTTTTCACCAGAGTGTAAGAAACACAAGTAATAGTGCAAATTACTATTTACTAATTCAAAGAATTAAATAACAAAAAATCTGAACAGGAGATTCCAAACCTTCGTACCTATTTTAAATTCATTCAAACTTAGCATTGTGCATTTTTATGTCAAACAAAATTAAAAGACAATTTTCATTTTGGAAACACTATATTAAAGAAGACTACAGTTTGCATCCAAATTGTCCGCTATATTTTTTTAAGGTAACACATTTATGCACCTAACTTTAATATTGTTATCCACGATTAAAACCTACCTCTTTTTTATTTGGTTGGTGATCTGGTGATCTTCTATTTCTTCCATTTCTTTTCTATTTATTCATTTTAATATGTTTAATGTGTATTTTATTCTGCTGTCCTCATTTATTAGTTGTTATTTTGCTGTACAGCACTTTGGTCCGCTGCGGTTTTAAATGTGCTTTATAAATAAAATTGAATTGAATTGAATTGAAATTGAATTGATAAACAAATTAGGCCCCCATTATGTACAGAGCAAAAAGCAACATTGGCATTATTTTTAGCCTTTGTGAGGCACAGGTCATTTTTAGCGCAATATGTATTAAATTTTATTTTTCAGAAATAGACCAATTAAAATGCTCTCTCTGTCACTTATTCACTTTCAGTTTCTCTTGCATTTTCCTCTCTCCATCACTTGCTTGCGTCCCTTAAAATATATATTTTTGCAGTATATGTTATATAATTTGCGGGTGTTAGGTGGCTATAAATAGTGCCATGTCTGTCTACCAACCCACCCAAGTGGAATAAAAGTTGTAAAATTGATCTTTAGTTTTGTGGCAGGAATGGAGGAGAATGGAGGAAGCGGAACTAAGGACAATACACGGTAATTAAAGCACCTGCCGGAGGTTCTGTGTGCAGTGTGCAGCCTATATGAGATGTGAGACATACAAACTGCTGACTGGTGTAGCTGCAGTTACTCCATGTTTCTGTCTCTCTCCACCCTGTAGAACTCACCCACTTATTTTGGCTGTACACTGCCCAGTAGCAGAACGTGTGTATGCTCAGAGCAATATTCCACTACAACACGGCCTTTAAGCTTGTTATTAAAATCTATTATTTTACATTATTGAACACAAAGTTACCAAAGTATAGTACATTTTAAGATGAGCATACTTACTGTACTGGTTACTGCTCCAAAAACACCAGCTCCAAAGGGGCTATCAAAGAGGTTCTGACCACCAACCTTTAGTGGCTCTGTTAAGACAAAATATTTCTTTTTAAAACCCCATAATTAAATGTAATTTGGAACTGAATGAAGCCAGTCAGCTTAAATCCATCTTCATACCATTCTTAGACGTTGAATGAGGTGGTTTAGCCATTTGGAAATCCTTAAACATCTCCTTAACATCCTTAGGTTCCTTTTCTCCCAGAGGATCGAGATCCATAAAGGCATTAGTGTCAACCTTGGGAGGCTCTTTGACCGGTCCAGACCGAGGTGGGATCTGAGGAACATAACGGGAGCAACACTGCTCCCCCCCAGAATATAGATGGTAAGAAGGATCATAGATGCTACACTGGAAGGGGTTTCCCATCATGCATTTCCGAGCCCAAGACATATTAGTCGAGGGAGTAGTGTTCTGTCCCTGGGATGGCAGCTGTTGAGTGGACGAAGTTCCAAAAGTATTGTCTCTCCAGGTGTTTAGTGAAGGGTTTGAGCTGGAAGGAGTTTGGGAGAAAACATGAGGAACATTGTTGGTGCTGGGGAAGATGGAGGTGAAAGAGTCAATGGAGGAAGAGGATGATGGTTCAAAAGAGAATCCTCCTGAAAGAGAGAGAAGATGGTATTTACATACACATACATTCATTCATTCATTCATTATCTCCCGCTTTATCCTCTATTAGGGTCGCGGTGGGGTTCCCCATGCCCATCCAGGGGAGAACGTCTCGGGCGCTGGGCAGATACACCCAGGACAGGGCGCCAATCTATCACTGGGCACACACTCACTCACACAGACACACTCTATATGGGGCAATTTTGAGAATTCAATTAACTTGATCCATGTTTTTGGACTGTGGGAGGAAACCGGAGAACCCGGAGGAAACCCACGCAGACACGGGGAGAACATGAAAACTCCACCCAGATGGGGATTCGAGCCGGGAATCCCTAGCGCTGAGAGGAGAACATGCTAACCACTAAGCCACCGTGCCGCCCTACACATACATTATATAGGGGTAATTTATTCATTCATTCATTCATTATCTCCTGCTTTATCCTCTATTAGGGTCGCGGTGGGGTTCCCCATGCTTATCCAGGGGAGAACATCTCGGGCGCTGGGCAGATAGACCCAGGACAGGGCGCCAATCCATCGCTGGGCACACACTCACTCACACAGACACACTCTATATGGGGCAATTTTGAGAATTCAATTGACTTGATCCATGTTTTTGGACTGTGGGAGGAAACCGGAGAACCCGGAGGAAACCCACGCGGACACGGGGAGAACATGGAAACTCCACCCAGATGGGGATTCGAACCGGGAATCCCTAGCACTGAGAGGTGAACGTGCTAACCACTAAGCCACCGTGCCGCCCTAGGGGTAATTTAGAGCAGCAAATTTACTTCGAATACATGTTTTTAAACTGTGGGAGGAAACCCACGCAGACCAGGGCGAACATGGAAACTCTACACAGATCGGGATTCAAACCCAGAGCTGAGAGGCGAATGTGCTAGCCACTTAGCCACAGTATGTTTTTTTTTTTTTTTTTTTACTTAAAAATCCAACTTGGACTTAAAGCTGATTGTGACCACGTGAACATAGCAAGGTCCAAAAAAGCATTGGCATATATATGCTTGCTTTTTAAAGAGATGTTCCAAAGACAACCTTCTGAGTCACGTATGTATCTGTTCTCATACATGCTCTGCACTACATGCGTAACTTTAGGATTCTAATGTAGAGATCAACTGACAAAAACGACCAACAACTTTCATTCATTCATTCATTATCTTCCGCTTTATCCTCTATTAGGGTTGCAGTGGGGTTCCCCATGCCCATCCAGGGGAGAACGTCTCGGGCGCTGGGCAGATAGACCCAGGACAGGGCGCCAATCCATCGCTGGGCAGACCAACAACTTAATCATGGTTTTGTAATATCTTACCAATGCCTTTAAAGCTATCTGGGGAGCTGGTTGTACTCTTGCTGAAGAAGTTGACCGAGTTCACCAAGGTGCAGTCTGGACGAAAAGGCGATGGCGATGGTGATTCTGACTGGCTGGAAGAAGTAAACGGATCTCCTGAAGGCTTTTCATCTGTTGAAGACTGAAGCATGGAATGCAGACTGTTAGTATGAATACAACGAGGTACTAAAATCTAAAAAGGCTAAAAAGCAATTATGGAGGTTAAGCCAGATTCCGGTTTATTGGATGAAACCTGGATTTTTATTGGACAACTGGCTTCGCAGTCCTGCTAGGATGGTTCAGCTTAGAATAGTGTGTTCATTTAAAGGGTTTTTTAGTTGAACTTTTTACTATTTTTGAAAAAATGGACAAGTTGTAAATTAGTGTCTTGCCGGCCACAGAAGGAGAGTGCATCAGCAACCTGTTACTGTTTAAAATGCAGTCTTCTACAAAAATATTTTGCTCTAAATTGCCCTTACATAATGTGTGTGTGTGTGTGTGTGTGTGTGTGTGTGTGTGTGTGTGTGTGTGTGTGAGAAACCTTCTCTACCCGATAGACATGGGAAACCAGTGTCCCTAGTATAAGATTATGTGGAAGATGAGATGAGCCTATATAATATGAATAACTTCATGAAATAAACCTTATAAACTATTGAATTAAAATGCTGTCTAGAGCTGAACCCCTGTACACCTTTATTTTAAAACAAGTAACTTACTTATATAAACAAATGTAAACAGCAATGAATAAAAATTATATTAAAATCATTTTCATTTATATTTCCAAATATTTAGGTATTTCTATGTAAATATACATATAAATTAAAGAATCATCATTCAACGCAGTTGACTTCTTGCTCTTACCTTGACATTCCTCCTCCATCGACCACCTTTTGTGTTGAGTGGTGGCGGGCTAATGATGATAGAATCCTTGATTTGGTTTGTCCCCACTTCAGGCCTGTCTCCATTCTCGTGCTTCAGTCCATTCTGAATGGGCTGGATTTTTTCCAGTGTATCCAGAAAGAGGTTATTGTGTCCGTTTTGTTCTTTTTCAGGTATGCTAATGTTTGTCCAGGCAACAGTTCCTGTTTGTCCAGGCAAGAGAGCTGGTGGCCACTGGACATTACCAAATGTCTGTACTGTTGTCCTGTTGGAGAGCTGGTCAAACTGCCTGCCCAGATAGTCAGAGTCACTAGTTTTGGAGTCACCATTAGAAATGCATACAGAACTAGGTTTGGTGGTTTGGTCGTTGCTTTTAGAGAAGGGGTCATCACTGAAGGGGTCTTGGTTAGGGGTAGGGAAGAAGCTGAGCTGAGAGGAGATGGGGTTCTCAGGCAAGAGGCTGGACTGGGCTCTATGGGTAGAGGATGAGCTGGTAAAAGGGTTGCCTTTGACACAGTTTTGGTTGCTGTCAATCTCAGTGGACAAATCCAGCAATAGGATGTCAGAATTCTGAAAAAAGAAATCACATGAATATATATACATATAGATAGATAGATAGATATGTGTAATGCTTTTTTTAAGGACAACTACACAACACAAAAACATGTTCACACCATGATATCAGTCCAGAGACATTTGCAAGCTATGAATATCTGACACATGCATGATGAATGTTTAGAGAAAAAGAATGTGCATGCAGCTTAAAAACATGCATGGACTCAGAATTAGTTCAAAGGAGCCATTTACCTGAACTTGAACTCTCATGGTTATTGCAATTTAATAAAAGAACAAACAAACATTAAGACTTTTAAAGGATTAAAACTCATTTAGCAGATTTCTAGGTTCGTGGTGTCGATTTCATCTGTAGCCGTTCTGAGAAACCAACTAAACCCGCTTTGAGATACACTTACAAACATACACTCATTGTACCTACAATACGGCAAAACAAATATTCAATGCTAAATTAAAACCTTGTTAATGACAAACATTATTTTTGGCTTTGGTTAAACTGTACCACTCCCAAATACCTCATTTTCCTAAAGCTGAGTTCAGACACTCAGTGGACAGACGAGACACTGCGCAACCTGGACCAATAACACAGCTGAATAAATGAGTTCAACATCAGGTACAATTTATTTGATGTTATTATTCTGGTAAAAATCATTGAGTTTTACAATATTTTATTTGTTTTAATGTGTTTCATGCAATACACATAAATATCAAATGGTAGTAGTTGGTTAAACATTATGTTAATGGAAGGTTATGTGGATCTGGTGCACAAACACATATGATAAATGTATTTTAAAGAAATGTTCGTAATTGAAATTTAAGCTCTTAATCCATAGTACAATATTTGTACCTCTGAAAAATATTTACATCTATATGTTGTAGACTTACTGTAACAGTTCAGGATTTAAACCAGTGAATTCTCCTGTTTTGCAGTGTTTTAGAATGTTTATATTATTAGAACTGCACTTATACTGATGAAATATGACTTACACTAAATCTCTCTCATATATTAGACACCATTTTTTCCATTCATTTATTCATTCATTATCTTCCGCTTCATCCTATATTAGGGTCGCGGGGGGGTTCCCCATGCCCATCCAGGGGAGAAAGTTTTGGGCTCTGGGCAGATACACCCAGACACCCAGGACAGGGCTCCAAACTATTGCTGGGCACACACTCACACACACAGACATGCACACAAACACACTCTATATGGGGCAATTTGGAGAACTCAATTAACTTGATCCATGCTTTTGGACTGTGGGAGGAAACCGGAGGATCCGGAGGACCCCACGCGGACACGGGAAG
Source organism: Corydoras sp. C115 (assembly GCA_019802505.1). Classification (NCBI taxonomy): domain Eukaryota; kingdom Metazoa; phylum Chordata; class Actinopteri; order Siluriformes; family Callichthyidae; genus Corydoras; species Corydoras sp. C115. The sequence continues at coordinate 1,550,633 of JAFMOC010000070.1, forward strand.
AACATGGAAACTCCACCCAGATGGGGATTCGAACCTGGAATCCCTAGTGCTGAGAGGCGAATGTGCTAACCACTAAGCCACCCTCCATTTTTTCCAACTATCAAAAAATTTACTTTAAGATAACGAAAAATTAGACAATTCACACAATATTACACCCAGATTTATCAGACATGTTAATTAATTCAGACATATGGATATAAAACAGTACAAAAAGTGAAATGTGAACAAGTCAGAAAATCTTAAAAAATTTTATGTAAGACAAAGAATCTAGAATCTAGAATTTTACTTGATTCATTTTTTGTACATAGATTTTGTGCAGTGAAAGTAGCTGGAACACTACAGTAAATCGTCTTAGAACTGAGCATATTTTATTGAATGGTGTTGTTTAGACTTGTCTTTACCGTGGAAGAGTGCATGTCTGGTGGAGTTGACATGTCTCCGAACAAGTCCAGCTGCTCGATACCCTTCATGGAACGCAGAGAGAAAAATAACAAACCTAATGTGAGATTTCATGCTGAAATGATTAACAGACTCCAATGACTGCAGTTTATACAACGTGGACAAAGCACGGCACAACAGTGAGAAACATTGGAATAAGTTTATAGTGCGGGAGGTTTGTGAAAAGAACACGAGATCCCTTTTTCACTGCATCCAAATAAGAGTCTGAATGGCTCCAGTTGGCATGTCAGTGACTTCCTGTCTGCTAACTTCATTACTCCGTACCCCCTGGGGCGAGCTGGCTCAAACGTATGAGCGTAAGACTGAGGTTTATGTTAGTTTTGGTCTGAAAGAGTAATTGTGGTGAGCTCGAGGTTGGTTGTTGTCATGCTGATCAGACATTAAGCCTCTGTTTGAACACCGAACGCATCAGAATAAGCTTTAAACATCCAAACACAAAGACGCAAAGCCGGGAAATACTCACTTTCTTCTTGTCGCCGTGACCACCATTCTGTAAGGAAATCCATGCAGTCAGATACAACATCACGATTTATTTGTTTTATTTCAGTATGCTTTACATCTTTGTGATCAATGCTTACCTCCATTACTTTATTCAGATCCTCCTGAAAAAAAAAAACAAATCTGATTAGCGATATACAACAGAAAATTAAACCTGCAAAATATATATATAAAAAAAAGAAAATTTTTAAACCACCTCTATATTGTGATAATTACTTTATCCTAAATTAATTCTGCTTGTAAAGTAAAAATTTGGTAGGAAACGGGAATTTTATCCATAGAAAACAAAATGTATTAATTACCACTAATTAATTAATTGGTCAATCATGTGTTGTCATCGGTGCAAAGCTTATTCAGCTTAATCGGATAACGGGAAGTGGGTGAAATAGCATTTGCAAACGTTTTACCAAACACACAAACAGATGAAGCTGATATAGGGGGGTAATAATAAAAAAAAGTATATAAAGCTCAAAGGGCGGCACGGTGGCTTAGTGGTTTAGCATGTTCTCCTCTCAGCACTAGGGATTCCCGGTTCAAATCCCCATCTGGGTGGAGTTTCCATGTTCTCCCCGTGTCCACGTGGGTTTCCTCCGGGTTCTCCGGTTTCTCCCACAGTCCAAAAACATGGGTCAAGTCAATTGAGTTCTCCAAATTTCCCCATGTAGAGTGTGTTTGTGTGCGTGTCTGTCTGTGTGAGTGTGTGCCCAGTGATAGATTGGCGCCCTGTCCTGGGTGTATCTGCCCAGCGCCCGAAATGTTCTCCCCTAGATGGGCATGGGGAACCCCACCGCGACCCTAATGTAGGATAAAGCGGAAGATAATGAATGAATGAATGAATGAATGAATGAATAACGCTCAAAATACGACACTACCCTACGCCCCCCAAAAAATTGTTTCAGAACATATAGGTAATCAAACATGTAAAGCACCTCAGTTTTCAGTTTAAAAGATGAATGGACTTATTTCTTTTTACCTTTTTCGAACTTTCTGCTTCTTTTTTTCGCATGTTGAAGATGAGCTGAAAGAGATCCTTCAGATCAACCACTAGAGGTTCCGCCTAAAAAATAACAAGACTGTTAGTGCTTTTATTGTCAGTCTGCACAGATTTCGCATAAATATTAAGAAAACAGATTTTTAAAATATATTTTACAATCTTTCTGAATAAAAGAACAATCAGGCAAACTTTAAAAGCTTTATGTATCCAGTTTACCTGCTGTGCCGTTTTAAAGGCGAAAAACTGGTGCTGACCCTCCGCCCCACACACGTAGCCGAACGCCCGGTTGTCAGTCACGTCACGAGCAATAAAGGAGATCTTATTGACTGCGTGCTCCAGCAGTACAGCCTGCAGAGATACAGCACATAATGAGCAGGGAAATTTGCAGAAAGCTTTTTTTATGATTAGTCTGTGAGTGGATGAGGACGACTGGCTCACCCCTGTCTTCTCATCTGAGATGGTGATTCCTGAGAGAGAGACCTTCACCCACACCTTCTGTTTGTGTTTGCCCTGAGAACGACCAGCTGCCGCTTTGCCCTGCAAATCCCTCACAAACGTAAGATGCTGCATAGGTCTGAACTTTTCCACTTTTGTGAAAATAATAGTGATTTCAATTATTTTCTGATCCGTTTGCAGAAAGCTTTTAAATCAGTTCAAGCTACCTTGAGTTTTATCATGGAGTCCTGACTCATTTTGTCACCTCGAGCCTCAGGAACATCATCCACTCCAATTAGTTTGGCCTTGTACCGAACACCATCACCTTTGAACCTTGCCAGCAGTAATTCGTCTGATTTTTCTGGTGAAGCCAAAGCTGTAACAGGGAGAAAAAAAAACACCAAAGAAAACATTCTGTATAAACTAGGGGTGAGCTGCAATATTCGCTGATTCGACGATTCGATTCGGAGAACCGTAGTCGACTATGAACCTCATAGTCGAATGTACCATTTGACCACATGGGGGTGCCCATGGCTGCTGCTAAGCATTAGTTTTTACATGAAATGTCTTTGTTTTCGTTATATATATAGCCTTTTGTCAAATAAAATCATCCTAATTTCTAGAAAAAAAAAGAAAAACAAAAAAGGTTTTCTTTTGTTAGAAAAACAAGTAAAATATATAAAAAAAAATTTTTTTTTAAAACCATGCTTATAGCGCCATCTTGTGGTGAAATTTTAACTGATTCGACTATCAGTCGACTATAGGGAAAATCTGACGAATCAGATTCGACTATGAAAATCCTTAGTTGAAGACACCCCTAGTATAAACCACTTAATACAACAAGACTGCAGAATGAGCTTTGATTCATGTGCCCCCCTATAGGCATTGTAGTAATGTGTTGTGACCAACTGCTAGCTAGTTTAACAGTGCTTAATTACATTAAATGTACAACCCACTGTCCAGTGGATGATTTCAGACATACTCCATTAGTATAATCTAGGCATGAGATGATTATTGTATAAGAAACATTCACGATTACGGCGTGGCATTATTGCAAACAAATCACAGAAGTGGAGTACAGAGTTAGACCTCTTTCCCGTGATTAATTCACAGTTATGCAAAACCTCGAGTGCCTCATCACTTTTATAAAATTGTTACAAACACACTATAAAAACAAGTTTTGATTCATTAATGCGTTTATTCATTCATTATCTCCCGCTTTATCCTCTATTAGGGTCGCGGTGGGGTTCCCCATGCCCATCCAGGGGAGAACGTCTCGGGCGCTGGGCAGATAGACCCAGGACAGGGCGCCAATCCATCGCTGGGCACACACTCACTCACACAGACACACTCTATATGGGGCAATTTGGAGAATTCAAGTTTCAAGTTTCAAGTTTATTTGTCATTTGTGCTCCATGTTGGTACATGTGCACATAGAAATTCTTGAGGTGAGGCATCTGGATATAGACTCTACAAGAACATAAAGTAAAATGAAATACACAATATTTACATATGCATGCGCCGTAAAATATATATATATACAATTTAAAGTGACTGGTGTACAACTTAAAGTGGCTGGTGTGAAGTGTCATAGTAAAAGCGGGAGTGTGGGAGTTTTTAACTGTTCATTTTGTTTAGTAGCCTGATGGCTTGCGGGTAAAAACTGTTCAATAGCCGGGTTGTTTTGGCCGGGAAGCTTCTGTACCTTCTGCCTGATGGCAGTAAGGTGAACAGTCCATGTGCTGGATGACTGCTGTCCAGCTGGATCCTGCGAATCTTCCTTGTGCTGCGGGTTTGGTAGATGTCCATAATAGCAGGGAGTTTGTTCCCGATTATGGACTCGGCTGTCCTCACCACCCTCTTCAGGGCCTTGTGGTCACAGGTGGAGCAGCTACCGTACCAGACGGTGATGCAGCCTGTGAGGATGCTCTCGATGGTGCACCTGTAGAAGTTGGTGAGGATGTGGGGTTGGAGACCGAATTTCTTAAGCCTCCGCAGGAAGAAGAGGCGCTGACGTGCAGTTTTCACTGCAGTGCTGATGTGATGGGACCAGGTGAGGTCTTCAGTGAGGTGGACACCAAGAAACCTCACACTGCTGACTCTTTCCACTGCGGCTCCATTGATGTAAAGAGGAGCGTGACTCCCCTTCTGCTGCTTCCTGTAGTCCACGATGATCTCCTTGGTTTTGCTGACATTGAGACAGAGGTGGTTTTCAGAGCTCCACTGTGCCAGAGTGCAGATCTCGTCTCTGTAGGCCTTCTCATCGCCGTCGGTGATAAGGCCTAGGACTGTCGTGTCATCAGCAAACTTAAAGATGTTTGACGTGTGTCTGGCTGCACAGTCATGCGTGTACAGGGAGTACAGGAGGGGGCTTAGTACACACCCCTGAGGGGCCCCAGTGCTCAGAGTTAGAGTGGAGGAAAGGCTGTTTCCTACTCTCACCACCTGGGGTCTGTTCGTCAGAAAGTCCAGTATCCAATTGCAGAGATGTGTGTTGAAGCCCAAGTCTATGAGTTTTGGAATGAGTTTGGCCGGGATGATGGTGTTGAATGCTGAGCTGTAATCTAGGAACAGCATTCTAACATAAGTGTTCTTTTTGTCCAGGTGTGTGAGTGCAGTGTGAACGGTCAGTGCGATGGCGTCGTCTGTGGATCTGTTTGGACGGTATGCGAACTGTTGAGGGTCCATGGTGGGGGGAAGTGTGGAGCAGATGTGTGACTTGACTAGCCTCTCGAAGCACTTCATAGCTGCTGATGTGAGTGCGACGGGTCGGTAGTCATTCAGGCAGGAGATGGCTGATGTCTTCGGAACCGGGACAATCGTCATTCTCTTAAAGCATGTGGGAACCACTGACAGACTCAGAGAGAGGTTGAAAATGTCAGTGAAGACCCCAGCAAGCTGGCTAGCACATGCTCTGAGGACCCGACTGTGGACACCATCAGGACCAGGTGCTTTGCGTGGATTGATGGATTTGAAGCATCTAATGACCTCAGACGTGGAGATAGTTAGGGAGTAGCTCTCCTGATCTACAGGAAGTTTGGCAGCACGGGAGGAGTTGTTTGCCTCAAAACGAGCGTAATGAGCATTTAGCTCATTAGCTAGTGAGGGGGGCAACCCCATGTCGCAGCTCGTACTGCCTTTGTAGTCAGAGATGGTACGTAGACTGCTCCACATGCGTCTGAGATCAGATCCCTGGTAGTTGGTCTCTACTTTGTCCCTGTAGTTCCTTTTGGCCAGTTTGATGGTCTTCTGGAGGTCATATCTGGCAAACTTGTAGCTTACTGGATCTCCAGAGTTGTAGGCAGCGGTCGAGCTCTGAGTTTTGCCCGAACCTCAGCGGTGATCCATGGTTTCTGGTTGGGGAATGTTTTGACACTGATTTTGGGGACAATGTCATCAGTGCACTTGCTAATGTAGCTTGTGATGGAGTCTGTGAGTTCATTGATGTCTGTGCCTGCTGCTTCACCAAACATCTGCCAGTCAATCAATTGACTTGATCCATGTTTTTGGACTGTGGGAGGAAACCGGAGAACCCGGAGGAAACCCACACGGACACAGGGAGAACATGGAAACTCCACCCAGATGGGGATTCGAACCCAGAATTAGCGCTCAGAGGCAAACGTGCTAAGCCACTGTGCCGCCTCATTAATGCGTTTATTGAAAGCAAAATCGTTAATAAACTGGTCTTCCGTGATGTAATCTAGTCTGGTTTTAAAGTGAACACTGACCCAGAGTAACAGGTTTCACTTCTAATATAATCTTAGAAATATGAAAATAAATAAATGAACGAAGGTGATGGATCTATAAATGTTGCAACAATTTAAAATATAAAGAACAACCAGCACCAACATAATAATATAAAGCACCGTGTTTAACCACGACAAATCTTAAGATGTGTTTTATTGGGCATTTCATTTTTATAACACTAATGTTTGGTCTCAGGGGTTCTTTATTTCAAAAAGTTACCTTTTTGCTGGTTTGTCATTGAAATGTATCGGATTACTAAGAAGGTGTAAAGTGTGCTATTTTTATACCCTGATTTCAATCTGAAGTACATTTACATTGCTAATGTGAATGTAATTAACAACAGCAGAGTCAATGTTTAACTCACATGAACTAATTATTTACAGTGTGATTTCAAGGCCCCAAAACAGCAATTAATCTTTCATGTTAATGAAATGGTTTCATTAGATCAGTAAACATGTGCAAAGAGGCTTATAGACTCTGCATTTAAACGAGAAATGAATATTAACTAATTGGCACAAGTCTTCCCGATAAGTACATGTGAGCCCAACAAGCTGGCTACTGACACAGAGGACAGGATCGCAGGTTCAAATCACAGCAGTATTAAGTACATACTGCATTTATAAGACCTAAATGGTTTGCTGTGTATTTAATATAATCCAGAGTGTTTAGTACTTCAGCGATAGATTGGCGCCCTGTCCTGGGTGTATCTGCCCAGCGCCCGAGACGTTCTCCCCTGGATGGGCATGGGGAACCCCACCGTGACCCTAATAGAGGATAAAGCGGGAGATAATGAATGAATGAATGAATGTTTACTACTTCTCATTAGGGGTGAGCTGCAATATTCGCTGATTCGACGATTCGATTCGGAGAACCGTAGTCGACTATGAACCTCATAGTCGAATGTACCATTTTGACCACATGGGGGCGCCCATGGCTGCTGCAAAGCATTAGTTTTTACATGAAATGTCTTTGTTTTCGTTATATATATAAGCCTTTTGTCAAATAAAATCATCATAATTTCTAGAAAAAAAAGAAAAACAAAAAAAGGTAAAAACAAGTAATATATATATAAAAAATCTTTTTTAAAAACTATGCTTATAGCGCCATCTTGTGGTGAAATTTTACCTGATTCGACAATCAGTCGACTATAGGGAAAATCTGACGAATCAGATTCGACTACGAAAATCTGTAGTTGAATACACCCCTACTTCTCATTAGTATTAGTGACATAGACGCATGTCAAGGCTGAAGTCTAAGATGATATGCCTTTATATTTGTATTACCTTGTTGATCTTCACTCTCACTTATGATGTCAAAAAATGAACCTTTGCTTTTAATTTGTTGTTGGCTCTTCTAATCCTCACCACACAATCCACCAAACTCCATCATCCATTTTGGAGTAATACATTTTTTATCTAATTATTTACAGACAGTTTCCTGCACAACCTTTGCAAATTAGATTATCTACAATGCTTATACTTTTTAACGTATATAGTAGTTAATAGTACTAGTATTAGTATTAGAACAAGCAATATTTACCTCCGGGCGGCACGGTGGCTTAGTGGTTAGCACGTTCTCCTCTCAGCACTAGGGATTCCCGGTTCGAATCCCCATCTGGGTGGAGTTTCCATGTTCTCCCCGTGTCCGCGTGGGTTTCCTCCGGGTTCTCCGGTTTCCTCCCACAGTCCAAAAACATGGATCAAGTCAAATGAATTCTCAAAACTGCCCCATATAAAGTGTGTGTGTGAGTGAGTGTGTGTCCAGCGATAGATTGGCGCCCTGTCCTGGGTGTATCTGCCCAGCGCCCGAGACGTTCTCCCCTGGATGGGCATGGGGAACCCCCCCGCGACCCTAATAGAGGATAAAGCGGAAGATAATGAATGAATGAATATTTACCTTGTTATTTTTTTGCTAAATGAGAACGTAAACTGAGACAATACGGCTTTTCTGTCTAATTTTTGCTGTAGTTTCATTTATTTATTAAAAATCATTTATTCATTCTATCTATCTATTCACCAATCGACCGACCGACCTACCTAGACTTATGGCTTCTTCTTAAATGCATCTGATCTGTTGCCATGATAACACGTCATTAATAAAAGGTAATCTAAAGATAATCTAGTGCTTACATTTTTTTTTTATAAAACCCTGCCATTCAGAGACCTTAAGACTTAATCATTGATCCTGTGAAAAGCTTCTTGACTAAAGTAAAAAGTATTTTAATTAAGACTGGAACACAAGCTCATGCAAGCATGATTATAAAAATGTGTTCTAAAGTATGTATCTATGTGCATACCGCTGTAAAAATGCCTACTGGCCAAACCTGAGTGTTATACAGCTCAAAAGACAAGGTCATTCACAATCAACCGAACCCATCATTATGTTTTCTGCTTATTAGGCAGCTTTTGCAGTGCGCTTGAAGGTCTTTCCCTCTTTCAGTTCCTTTGATGTTAATACTTTATGTTTGGAACATAAATCATGTGTCACCAATGAGCCAGAAAAGTACATTTAAAAGTCAATACGCTTAGAATAAAGAGCACTAGAGAACAAATGGATTTGCTTGTTGTTTCTTCAGGGATCTGACACCTTAAGCTAGACCAAACCTGTGCAGATGATTTTCCCCTGCAGTAGAGGGTCAAAGCAGATTGTTGTTGGATCGTTATTTTAAATACAATATTGGGTGTGGGCGGCACGGTGGCTTAGTGGTTAGCACGTTCGCCTCTCAGCACTAAGGATTCCCGGTTCGAATCCCCATCTGGGTGGAGTTTCCATGTTCTCCCCGTGTCCGCGTGGGTTTCCTCCAGGTTCTCCGGTTTCCTCCCACAGTCCAAAAACATGGATCAAGTCAATTGAGTTTTCCAAATTGCCCCTATAGTGTGTGTTTGTGTGAGTGAGTGTGTGCCCATCGATAGATTGGCACCCTGTCCTGGGTGTATCTGCCCAGCGCCTGAAACGTTCTACCCTGGATGGGCATGTGGAACCCCACCACGAACCTAATATAGGATAAAGCGGAAGATAATGAATAAATGAATGAACTTTCAAGTGGGTGGCACGGTGGCTTAGTGGTTAGCACGTTCGCCTCTCAGCACTAGGGATTCCCGGTTCGAATCCCCATCTGGGTGGAGTTTCCATGTTCTCCCCGTGTCCGCGTGGGTTTCCTCCGGGTTCTCCGGTTTCCTCCCACAGTCCAAAAACATGGATCAAGTCAATTGAGTTTTCCAAATTGCCCCTATAGAGTGTGTTTGTGTGAGTGAGTGTGTGCCCAGCGATAGATTGGCGCCCTGTCCTGGATGTATCTGCCCAGCGCCCGAGACGTTCTCCCCTTGATGGGCATGGGGAACACCACCGCGACCCTAATATAGGATAAAGCGGAAGATAGTAAATGAATGAATATTGGGTGTGGGCGGCATGGTGGTTTGAATCCTGATCTGGGTGGAGTTTCCATGTTCTCCCCATGTCCACATGGGTTTCCTCCCATTGTCCAAAAACACGGAATCAATGTGAATAGGCTGCACTAAATTGCCCCTATATAGTGTATGTGTGTGTGTCTGTGCTCGGCGATGCCCTTATCCCCGAATGCAGATAGTTTTGTCTGTTTCATGTTGCAAAGGCAAAGGCTTCACACATACATACTCGTACCTATAGACATGTTCTCGATTAGTCTAGGGGGTTTACAAATTGCTGGTTAACCTATGCAGCCTTTTTATTGCCTCTTCCCCACCGCCAAAATTTTACTACTGGCTATAAATTACACCGTTTCCAAAAGAAATGAGCAACACGCTTCAAACCAGATGATTCTGGTTGTGTGGATGTATAGTACAAGGGATTCCACCTATTAAATAACAATATTCAACATTAAAAATGGGGGCCCTGTCTGAGTGTATCTGTAATGTTCTCCACTGGATGGGCATGGGGAACCCCCCTACCTCCCGGGTGACCCTAGTGGAGGATAAAGCGGAAGATAATGGATGGATGGATGGAACATTAAAAGTATGTTCATCTTTATATGGTAATTTTACTTTTTAAGTTTAACAGCATCCAATATTTGGAATATTAACAAATTATTAACAAAAATAATTAACAAATAATCTAGGGCGGCACGGTGGCTTAGTGGTTAGCACGTTCACCTCTCAGCGCTAGGGATTCCCGGTTCAAATCCCCATCTGGGTGGAGTTTCCATGTTCTCCCTGTGTCCGCGTGGGTTTCCTCTGGGTTCTCCGGTTTCCTCCCACAGTCCAAAAACATAGATCAAGTCAATTGAATTCTCCAAATTGCCCCATATAGAGTGTGTTTGTGTGAGTGAGTGTGTGCCCAGCGATGGATTGGCGCCCTGTCCTGGGTCTATCTGCCCAGCGCCCGAAACGTTCTCCCCTGGATGGGCATGGGGAACCCCACCCTGACCCTAATAGAGGATAAAGTGGGAGATAATGAATGAATGAATGAATTAACAAATAATATTAACAAAAAACAAACTAACTATGCGATTGCTTAGAAATTGCAGTAACAATAAACTAAAAGATGGGGTTAAAACAATTGGTTTTGGATAATTACCCGCACCACTTGGTTAGTTGGTTTTGAGCTGATGGTTTTAGAGGGTGCGAGCTGATCTTAGCTGCTCGGCCTGGTTTAATAGTTTTAGCGGGGCTGTAAGTCACTCTGTATAAAAGTGTCCGGTTTAATGGCTCACTTTCAGTGAAGCGGTTATTTATTTATCAGCTTTTACTTCTTGACTTGTCTGTTCTTTGTGCTTTAAAGTATCCTGGCGTTTCTTCACTTGTCCTTCTTTACACATTCTGTTTGGTTGCTTTTGATCTTAGCTGACTGGGTGGCAGGGTTCACTACTTGGCCGCCTGCCCTGTTTAGATGACAGGGGTGGACAGAGGAAGTGAAAGAGAAGCTTTGCTTAGGCAGCCATCTAAGAGATACTTGGCTCTCCAAACATGCAGGGACTCAACAAGTTGGAAGTTTCCCTCCTATTATCACCAGGACACAGGACAATCCACATGCCAGTGAATGTGCTGGGCCTTTTCAGCTGCTTCCTTCCTTTTAAAAAGGTTAGATGCAACTGCATTCATTAAAACTAATTTGGAAGAAGAATAAAAGGACTAACGCTTGTTGTAGGGCAGTGAAAAAAGACTTTGATGTAAATGGAAGAAAAAAAAATCAAGCGAAGAAAATCTTGTTCACAGTGAAAAGATAAATATTGCCACTCTGCCTTTAAAGAATTAATATTCGGAATATTGTATAGAGGCGGCACGGTGGCTTAGTGGTTAGCACATTCGCCTCTCAGCACAGCTCAGGGATTCCTGGTTCGAATCCCCATCTGGGTGGAGTTTCCATGTTCTCCCCATGTCCGTGTGGGTTTCCTCCGGGTTCTCCGGTTTCCTCCCACAGTCCAAAAACATGGATCAAGTCAATTGAGTTCTCCAAATTACCCGATATAGAGTGTGTGTGTGTGAGTGAGTGTGTGCCCAGCGATGGATTGGCGCCCTGTCCTGGGTGTATCTGCCCAGCGCCCGAAACATTCTCCCCTGGATGGGCATGGGGAACCCCCCCGCGACCCTAATAGAGGATAAAGCAGAAGATGAATGAATGAATGAATATTGGGTGTGGGCGGCATGGTGGTTTGAATCCTGATCTGGGTGGAGTTTCCATGTTCTCCCCATGTCCACGTGGGTTTCCTCCCATAGTCCAAAAACACGGAATCAATGTGAATAGGCTGCACTAAATTGCCCCTATATAGTGTATTAAATTGCCCCTATATTGTATAGAGTTTTTTCAGTTTTTTTTATTTTGTAATCATTATTACACACCAAAACGAAATCTCATTAAGTTTCAGTCTTTCCGCAGGTGTTCTTATCAGGTCTTATCATGGGATTTACTCGAGTCTAAAAGGCAGTGCTACTTTTAGATGTGAAATGTCAGTGTTTTTACAGATGCCCTCTCACCTCCTACAGTGATTACAGTGCGACCTTTGACCTTGTGTAAAAGAATGCATGTTTTCAGTCAGGGTTCCCACTGTAGCCTGATTATTGTGACACAAGCAAGTGACCGGTACTTAAGATGTACCTAATCCAATTAACCCAGCGATACACACTGGTGATATTAATGCTCATGTTCGTGGAATTTTACATTTATTATGCTTAATGCCAAAACACACATGAGTAATATTTCAGCAATTTGCACTGCAAAAAGCCTGAGGCATTTTCCTTATTGTTGTGAGGACAACTCCCAGCTGAAGACCTAGTAGTGGTGCAAAGCTACTACAAAACAATGCAGTATTGTCCCTACATGCTAATGTCGCCTATTAAAAATAGTGCAACCGCACAAAGTGAAAAGAAAAGTTCAGCTGCATGAATCGCATGCTAGCCCTTTCTGGATAACAGTGGAGAGTGCAGATTAGGGGTGTCTTCAACTAAAGATTTTCATAGTCGAATCTGATTCGTCAGATTTTCTCTATAGTCGACTGATAGTCGAATCAGTTAAAATTTCACCACAAGATGGCGCTATAAGCGTAGTTTTTAAAAAAGCAGTAGTTTTTTTTTATATTTTACTTGTTTTTCTAACAAAAGAAAAACTTTTTTTTGTTTGTTTTTCTTTTTTCTTTTTTTCCTAGAAATTAGGATGATTTTATTTGACAAAAGGCTATATATATAACGAAAACAAAGACATTTCATGTAAAAACTAATGCTTAGCAGCAGCCATGGGCGCCCCCATGTGGTCAAAATGGTACATTCGACTATGAGGTTCATAGTCGACTACGGTTCTCCGAATCGAATCGTCGAATCAGCGAATATTGCAGCTCACCCCTAGTGCAGATTATTGATAGGCAGCTGCTAGATGAGGGAAAATCGGAGAACAAGTCGGTTTCATATGAAGCACCCAGCGGTTCATAAATGAGTTAGATCAAAATGACATTCTGCACTTTGATGGGAAAACTGTCCAGATGCACTTCAGGCTCCACAGCATGGTGCTGTGAGAATCAGGCTGCTTGTTTTCACGGCTGCGAAAGAGGATCATAAACAGTCAGGGTGGAGAAAGGTTCATGCTCGCAGCTGGAAGGTATTGTGGAAACAGCACGAGAGCCTTAATGGAATCCATCACCCGGCGCACTCTTCCGCTATGAGTAAGCCAGGCAAGACAAACAATACTGCCATGCATCAGGCTTAGCTTAGCAAAATAAATCCCAAGAACTATTGGGTCAAGAAGGCCAAGAATGCAGCAGTCAGGCTGTTAATGTCCTGTAGGCCACAGTGGCCTAGTTTAGTGGAGGTTGTACGATGTAATATAGATTTTGAAGGCATATTCAATTTGAGTGGCGGCACGGTGGCTTAGTGGTTGGCATGTTCTCCTCTCAGCGCTAGGGATTCCCGGTTCGAATCCCCATCTGGGTGGAGTTTCCATGTTCTCCCCGTATCCACGTGGGTTTCCTCCGGGTTCTCCGGATGTCTCCCACAGTCCGAAAACATGGATCAAGTCAATTAAGTTCTCCAAATTGCCCCCTATAGAGTGTGTCTGTGTGAGTGAGTGTGTGCCCAGCGATGGATTGGCGCCCTGTCCTGGGTGCATCTGCCCAGCGCCTGACACGTTCTCCCCTGGATGGGCATGGGGAACCCCACCGCGACCCTAATAGAGGATAAAGTGGGAGATAATGAATGAATGACTATTCAACTTGAAGATCTTCACGTCATCATCAGATCCACTTCACAAGCAGCTCCATAAAACTGGACTTCTAAACAGGCCTCGTTTAATTACTGGACTACACTTTGGATAGATAAATGGATTGATGGATGGATTGATTAAACTTCTCTTAAATGTTTATTCTGGCGGCACAGTGGCGCAGCGATTAGCACAACCACCTCACAGCATAAACGTACCAGGTTCGATTCCTGGTTGGGCGAATCCTTCCAAAGACATGCTGACAGGTACACTGAAGATGAAAATTTGGCCTCATAAAAACTTTATTGTCACAATTATTGGTAATGGACCTATAGAGTATCCAAGGGTCAGACATGACTGAATAGCTAGCACACCCATATACCCCTCCTTCACACACACACACCACACACAATGTTTATTCTACATTATAAAACAGGAAGTTTATAGTTCCGGTCTTCAAACCTGATTGGCTGAGCTGTTTAACAACAATACACATGTACCATGATGAGTTGGCATTTATTTATGAATTATGAATCAAACCTTGTTTTTTTTTTTTATTATTAAAGTGTGTTTGTACTAGGGGTGAGCTGCAATATTCGCTGATTCGACGATTCGATTCGGAGAACCGTAGTCGACTATGAACCTCATAGTCGAATGTACCATTTTGACCACATGGGGGTGCCCATGGCTGCTGCTAAGCATTAGTTTTTACATGAAATGTCTTTGTTTTCGTTATATATATAGCCTTTTGTCAAATAAAATCATCCTAATTTCTGTTAATATTTTTTTAAATGATGTGTGTGCTTTAACAATAGGCTACACATTAATAAAGCAAGTAAAATATAAAAAAAATCTTTGAAATCTGGTGAAATTTTAACTGATTCGACTATCAGTCGACTATAGGGAAAATCTGACGAATCAGATTCGACTATGAAAATCCTTAGTTGAAGACACCCCTATTTGTAACCATTTCATAAAAGCAATAAGGCACTCGAGGTTGTGTATTATTGTGAATGAACCACTGAAAAGGTGTGTAATTGTACTCCTAACGACATCTTTCTCATGATTTATTTATAATAATACACAACCCTGAGTGCCTTGTTGTTTTAATATAAGAAACGTTATTGTAACAGTTAGGGAAGGTCACCCATCCTGCTTTAACATATACTACTATATAAAAAAACTAAAGCATTTCATTCTAATGTCTTGTTTTCTTGCAGCTGTAACAGTTTTCCTTCTAATTCTAAGGCTTTTTGCAGACTTTATGGATGTCTGATTGCATTTTTGTCTGCTTACCCATAAGAGCATTTAATAGAAGAGGACCTGTGTGGGGCAATTAAGTTTTTTTTCAGGTTAAACTCCTTCAACCATGACTTTATAGACCTTGCTTTGTGTTCTGGGACACGATCACGCAGTCACAGAAAAAAGCCTTTCTCTTAAAACTTTCCACCACAATAGGACATTAGGACTAAAACACCAGTTCATTGACTAGGAGGTACTGTCTCCATAGTGTCTATATAAATTGTGCCAAATACTTTAGTGTACTATAAAATTCAGCTAAAAATGAGAAAAACATTCACATGAGTTCCAAACAACCGTAAAGCTGCTCCCTTTTAATTCGTCCTTAAATAACGGCACAATTCAGTGATCTGTCTGTGAAGTTTTGCTAGCCTTTAATTTTACCTCACCAAACTATTCATTCCTCAGAAAACATTTTGATTCAAAGCATATAAAGTGGGAAGGACAAACAAGTCATTATAAAGCAAAACCCTAACCAGAGAACCACTTTTGTTCCCCAGAAGATAGATTATTTCTAGATTTGATGTGGTGACAGTCTGGCAGACAAAGGACACCAGCGCAGAGTCTGACGGCTGAATTTCAGATAGATGTGTCCTGTGGGAACAAACTCTTTCCTATAAACTTGCACGGGGCAATAAATAACCCTCTAATGGCTCAATATACCACAATAATGCAAGTCCCAAACCACAAATTACTGCAAAAACAAAATCCCAAGATTCCAATGAGAATCTCAATATTCCACAAAAACAGGACTCAGACAAACCAAGCCAGCGAACATCAGCCTTTAAATCATGACCAGCCAAGCAGGGTCTTTAAATTCAGTATAAAAGTGCAATGTGCATGCTCACATACCCTTCTTCCTTTCTTTCCTGGATGGTGCCCTCATGGGTGGCAGCTCAGCTGGAGGCATGGAGGACTCAACCTCTGCAGACATTTTTTGAGGCCAGAACAAAAGCAGTTCTCTGTCTATCTCTATCTATGTTCAGCAATGCTTTAGCTGGATGGACAAGAGAGAGAGAGAGAATAGTTAGATGAAAGAATGCCAGTAACATGCAAATCTCAGCATTCTTCAAACTTTTGCATGTTTTAATGTACACTGCATGCAGCACCGATGGTTAGGGCTCAATACTTTAAAGTTCAAGATGGTTTACAATAGTAGATTGGATCAGAGCAGCGTCAGCGTGATTTAAAGATGGACCCTTAAAAAAAAGTCGAAGTGAAAGTGGAAAAAATTACTCATGACAATAAAATGGCTGAAATCTGAGGACAGAAGGTTCAGTGTGGGACTCATCCTCTTTAAATGGCTGGACAGTGTTAACAACGTATTGAGCCAGTGGAACCATTACCCAAATCCTGTAAAATGTAGAACATTTTTGTTAATTAATGTTATTTTATTGGGGTGGCTTAGTGGTTAGCACGTTCTCCTCTCAGCGCTAGGGATTCCCGGTTCGAATCCCCGGTTCGAGTTTCCATGTTCTCCCCGTGTCTGCGTGGGTTTCCTCCGGGTTCTCCGGTTTCCTCCCACAGTCCAAAAACATGGATCAAGTCAATTGAATTCTCAAAATTGCCCCATATAGAGTGTGTCTGTGTGAGTGAGTGTGTGCCCAGCAATGGATTGGCGCCCTGTCCTGGGTCTATCTGCCCAGCGCCGAGACGTTCTCCCCTGGATGGGCATGGGGAACCCCACCGCGACCCTAATAGAGGATAAAGCGGGAGATAATGGATGAATGAATGTTATTTTATTGATGTTAAATGTTTTATGGCTGATTTTGCAGCTTCTCGTTGGCTTCTCTGTTACACCTTGGTGCTTCAGTGAACTCTATGACTTTTCAGATTGAGCCCTTAGAAACCAATAGCAGTTTAAAAGTGCTTGTGGGATCTTATCAGTGTTTGTACAAGACGCTGTATAAACTGCAAATCCCGCTGCTGTTACTGGTGCCATATGACACAGAGACTTTCGTTTAAGCTCAGAAGGAGCAGAAAACATGACGGCCTATGTATTTTGTTAAGTGGTGTGTTCTGTCTTTCATGTTCTCTGTGTTGGAAACACAGGAGTACAGTAGAGTTGAGCAGTACACTAAGCATGACTAACAAGCCAGGCTTTCCAGTTAAATACCGGGATTTGATTATCTGCTCGAGTGTAATTGGTGTAATGAATCTTACATTTGTGGGCAGTACTGCTTCAGCGATTAGTACACTACACTTAACCAAGTTATGTTCTCAGCTTTAAGTACTTTTATTCTGCCACTCAATCCACTGCTTAAAGCCCTTCAGCCCTAATTGCTCGGATTTTCCCATTACCAGTAATTTTGCTAAAAAGAAACATCAGTAGCATCTAACTAAATTATAATACATCAACATTACATCCAACATTTTCCTTGTTGTATAAAGCATGAGCATTGGAGCACAGCAGTTATTGAATTGCTGTAATACCGAAACAAAACAAACATTCTAAAACGTGGATTTTTGTAAAACGACTGCACTGTTGAACTAAAAGAACAAACCGTTCATTGCTCATTACAACACACTTTCTATTTAAATAAATGATTTCTAAAAACACTTTCTCATGTTTCCCACCCGCAATAAGGCTTTTCATTATCTGTATTCCCTGAACACTACTCGTGGTACATGCCGTTTTAAACTGTAGCTGTGTTATTAAAGGTTTTAAACTGTAGCTGTGTTATTAAAGGTTTTAAACTGTAGCTGTGTTATTAAACGTTTAAACTGTAGCTGTGTTATTAAACGTTTAAACTGTAGCTGTGTTATTAAAGGTTTTAAACTGTAGCTGTGTTATTAAACGTTTTAAACTGTAGCTGTAACTGTAGCTGCAGGCCTTCGTGACATAACTGAGTAGAACTAAGAATACAATGGATTTTTCTGTAATGTTTAATGTAATGCATAGAGGTTCATAAGATACATTTGTGCTGGTATTTGGGTTTCTAGATGTTGGCAATTCTCCAAACATTCTCTAAAGTTTTGGAAATTCTAAAATAATTACTGAATTTAATTAATTCATTCATCATCTTCCGCTTTGTCCTCTATTAGGGTCGCGGTGGGGTTCCCTATGCCCATCCAGGGGAGAACGTTTCGGGCGCTGGGCAGATACACCCAGGATGGCGCCAATCTATCACTGGGCACACTCTCACACACATAAACACACTCTATATGGGGCAATTTGGACAACTCAATTGACTTGATCCATGTTTTTGGACTGCGGGAGGAAACCGGAGAACCCGGAGGAAATCCACGCGGACACGGGGAGAACATGGAAACTCCACCCAGATGGGGATTCGAACAGGGAATCCCTAGTGCTGAGAGGCGAACGTGCTAAACCACTAAGCCAGCGTGCTGCCCTACTGAATTTAATATAAAACAGAAAAACTTAAGACACTTAAGTGAAGATAACCAGACGGTGATGGAAGCAATGGTGTGGATTTATATATATATAATGATATTTATATATATATAATGATATCCACTAAGAGTGGGCCTTAGTGGATATCATGTTTTCCTCACTCAAAGGTTTCCAGGTTTAAATCTCGCTCTGAGTGGAGTTTACATGTTCTCCCCATGTTTACGTCAGTTTTCTCCGGGTTTCTCCTCCCACAAGGTAAATTGGTTGCTCTAAATCGAACCCCTCTATTTAAAATAAATTGCCCCTATATAGTGTGTGTGTGTGTGTGTGTGTGTGTGTGTGTGTGTGTGTGTGTGTGTGTGTGTAGCCCAGAGATAGATTAGTGTTCTGTGCTGGGTGTATCTGCCCTATCTACATAGGGAAACCCCTGGTGACCCTAGTATAAGACTATACAGAAGATAATGAGATGAGATATATATAAACTTAAATGTAAAAATACTACTAATAAGTTCAGTTTATATTATATAGGTGGACCTGCCCTGGTTCAGTTAGTGTGGCTCCCAAAAACAATGTTTATTATTAGGTGTCGCTGTTTAAATGATTTACATACAGAATTACTACCCTGTCTTGGTATTGGATCTAACCCTATACCAAGAATGTTGCATCAGGAAGTGAGAGCTTCCCCTGCATCTGGCATCCAAAGAGCCTCCACCTTCCTCCTCACACACACTGCCTGTTTCCACACACTTGTTTTCAATTTAGGAAATGTGCCTAGCTTGAAACAAGACCTTGTTCGAATTTCTGGAATGTCCTCCCTTTTTGTCCAAGTCCACTTAGTCATGAAATCAAGGTTATGTATGTAAACACGCTCTGGTCTGAGTTGTGAATAATGGGAGAAAATTGTTGTCACAGTTTAAGATCATGGTTTAAAAATCCTCTTCTAAAACCTCGAGCACAGTTCATATTTGCACAGACACTCGGTTGTGCATGGGATATTCCTCTGTCATGTAGCTGACGCCTACAAATTCTACAGGCTGTCCCAATTTCAAAAACATCATGTGTCATCTTATAACATGTTCCTTTTCCTCTCTTTCTTAGACTATACTATAAATATATTATAGTGAGTGAATATAAACACTTAACTCCAGCATCCATCATTTATACTTCCTCCTGCACCCTATAATTAGCTTCACCTCACAGACAACCGTGGCTTCCTAGCAAAGTGATGTACATAAACAGAGCTCCAAACTATAAACAGAAAAGTGATTCCATTAGAAAAAAAACAAGAACTTCAGCTGTGCTTCATGGTGCACACAGAATGCTCGATGGTATCACTTAAAGAGTATTCCTCTGTGGGATCCCAAAGCTTTCTTCCACATCTTAAACACAGCACAAAGTCAAAAAGATGAAAGTAAACGGTTGTCTGATTTATTCTTCTCCATGGAACCCATGAGGGAAATGTTCAGTCTGGTACAACTGATCCTCTAAAGCTGTAAACACTGGGGATCTGTTGCTGCTCAAGTGTTAACTGGCAGTGAGTACTTCCTAAATCATGCCTGCGAGCTTGTACCAGGCTGTTACAGGAATTCAGTCCCATTGGCACCATGCTTGCACAAGGGAAACACAAAAATAGTTTTTTTAAATACTATTGTAAAAAGTATGTCGGCGCCTAACCACCATGTACAAAGTACAAATTAAAAAAATTATAAAAAGTTTCAAATGAAAGTGTAAATTCAAGGCTTTTAGTGACACTTGTGAAATTGTGGGGACCTCATGTAAGAGTGAGAATAGCCAGCTGGTCCCCACAGTGAAAAACACTGAGTATTGAGGGGTATTCATGTTGTATGCTTATAGTCATAGCTTATATTAAGTTAAGGATGGGTAGGTAGTATTTATATTTAAGGTTTGGTAACTCTATCTATATAAAAGTTTACATGAAGTCATTTTGTAATTATATAAAATTTTGAATTATTTGCCTTGATAAATAAATATTTCATGTCATCTTCTGCTTATTCCTATACTAGAGAAGATGGGAGACGTTCCCAGTGAGAGAACATTTTGCGCACTGGGCTGATACAACACCCATGACAGGGTGCCATCCTGGGCACACACACTCACACAGACACACTATATAGGGGCAATTTGGATGGAGCGACATAAGAGCACCCAATTCACCTTCAATCCATGTTTTTGGACTTTGGGAGGAGACTGATGCGGACACATGGAGAACATGAAGTCTCCATCCAGACTGGGATTCAAACCTGGATCCCCAGCACGGAGAAGCGAACATGCTATTTTTTTAATAGTTTTTTTTGTTTGAGGTTAAATTCATGCAGGGTTCACAAACTTTTAATTAAGCACCACTATGAATATTTACATTTATTTTCAGTCCTAACTGGATTTTGATTTCAGATCCAACGTCTTATTTAGGAGTTAAAGCCAAATGGAAAAAAAGAAAAAAATTAATGGAAAAACACAGATGCAGCAGTTTTTTTAGGTTACATGTGAATCCCGTCCATCAAACATCATCTCTAAAGATCACATATAAAAACGCTTCCACCAAGAGCATCATCTCTGTGCCAGGAAAGTCATCCTGAATACAAGTGTCCAGAAAAAGCAGCTCCTGGGTGTAAACCACACCATAGTCAAAGTTACAAACTCATCAGAAGCCATACTTTTTAACCTCATGACTTACAAATACACTATAAAAAAAGCACAAACTAAAACTACACAGTAATTAATCAAACACCAACATTGATAGTGCCCTTGTTTGCAGATGAGATATTTGGCACACATTTAAAAAGATTACAGTGTGCTCATAATAATAAGTTCTCAACGGTCACAAAAGGGTAAACTGCTTACATTTCATTTCCTGTTAACATCCACAACTCACAACCGAGGAAATAAAACATTGAAAACTTTATGGAACTACTTTACTGCTTGAGATTTCGGTCTTAAAGCTTCGTTTTAATTACTGAAGGGATACTGCTGCTTTTTGAAAGTGGACTCATACTGAGTTTTCGAAAACACTGTGTACTTCCAAGTGCTGACTTGTTTTATAGCAGTCTAAGTTTGTCAAATCCAAATGGCTCCTGCTATGAGTAATTACTGGACTAGCTTATTTACTAACTGAACAAAAGTTCATGTCAAGGTCTTACCATACATCTGTAATCCTCCATTACACACGTATTTTAAATGGTCAGTGACAAGTATAACCTGCCTGTTTCCAATCAATGATTTGTTATACATTATAATATAGTCATATATTATACTCATATACTATAGGCAGCGGCGGCACGGTGGCTTAGTGGTTAGCACGTTCGCCTCTCAGCGCTAGGGATTCCCGGTTTGAATCCCCATCTGGGTGGAGTTTCCATGTTCTCCCCGTGTCTGCGTGGGTTTCCTCCGGGTTCTCTGGTTTCCTCCCACAGTCCAAAAACATGGATGAAGTCAATTAAATTCTCAAAATTGTCCCATATAGAGTGTGTCTGTGTGGGTGAGTGTGTGCCCAGCGATGGATTGGCGCCCTGTCCTGGGTCTGTCTGCCCAGCGCCCGAGATGTTCTGATGGATGGGCATGGGGAACCCCACCGCGACCCTAATAGAGGATGGAGTGGGAGATAATGAATGAATGAATACTATAGGCATAGAATCAGACATGTGAGCAATTAAGATAAAAAAGGGGTTGTGTTACTTTAGTAAAGCCTATAGTATAGTAGTATAGAACTTACACATCCAAAATAACAGACAAGCTGACTATGGCAAAAGGACCAAAACCTAGTGGGTGATCCAACCTCCTTGGGAGGCCTGGGAATGTAAAGATATAAATTATATACAGAATCTGCCCCATGTTACAATATAAATGTGTTCACTGTGAGCTATTGTAGTTTGGAAACTGACATCTGGAGGGACAGCACAGAACCATTTTGAATGTTTTTCTAATTTACTATAAAAAGAGAATCTGGTGAACATGTCACTGATATTGGGACAAATAAGATGCAAAAGAATTGGTGATTATAGACACAAAGAGCAGTGACATCACAGAGGTTTTTAATGTGAACATTTTCTACTGATAACTGTGGCAGATTTCCCAAAAACAGAACACAGTTTTTAAATAACTTTTTTTTACCAGTGTGTGAGTTTGTATTAGTTACACTAGAACACTAGAACTAAACAATTTAATCATAGTTTTTAATCATAGTCAACTTCCACAGGCCTTTGTATTGATTGTTAAGGTATTAATACATTTTATTTTATATATGGTGTGTGTGTGTATTGGAGATTATCACTTAATCCCTTTATCCTCTTGTTAATGCAAGTGCAAATTAACCACTGGACCCCTAAGAGCTATTAAGATTCATTTAAAATCCTCCAGCTATACACCTAATATTTACTTTTGTGCACTGTGTATTTACTTTGAAACATTCTAATTGAATCCCAACATACTGCATACACCTTTTCATTAAAAAGTTATTGTAATGGATTCCAGAAAGCGAACATAAACAAAGTCTTTTCATAAGCAGTTGTTTTACATAATTACTTTGAAGTCAAATGGTTTGCCCCATTTTGTGGGAAACGTAGTTACAAATCTTCCCAGCACAAATTCTCATAGTAGGACTTACTCTGGTATTCCAGGTTATTAATGCTGCAGTGCAAAACAGTCAAACATCAACAATAGATAAGGCCAAGGTTAGACGCTCAAACCTGCCACTCTGATTGGTTGGCTTAAAAAGCACATTTTTCAAATATAAATATTTATAGGGATCTTTCAGCAATAATTGTTTTGGAATCTCAGACATCAGACACCGTCGCACCTAGACCCCTCCTACCTTTACCATGACTCCAAACTCATTCATTCATTCATTCATTCATTATCTCCCACTTTATCCTCTATTAGGGTCGCGGTGGGGTTCCCCATGCCCATCCAGGGGAGAACGTCTCGGGCGCTGGGCAGATACACCCAGGACAGGGCGCCAATCCATCGCTGGGCACACACTCACTCACACAGATACACTCTATATGGGGCTATTTTTGAGAATTCAATTGACTTGATCCATGTTTTTGGACTGTTGGAGGAAACCGGAGAACCCGGAGGAAACCCACGCAGACACGGGGAGAACATGGAAACTCCACCCAGATGGGGATTCGAACCGGGAATCCCTAGCGCTGAGAGGCGAACGTGCTAAACACTAAGCCACCTGACTCCAAACTAGTTTTTGAAATCTGTGATTTTTGGTTTGTAGTGATGTAATGATGTTACAGCCTGCTTTGAGTACCGCTGATCAACAAGCCACCTACAATTCTCTTTAGTATCTTAATAAAATAATTTTTGACAATCAATTTAATAGAATAGATGCTTTTTTTTTTACAAAAAAAATGTTCTGAACATTACTTATAAATAATACAAGAAAAACACATCAGGTTTAATGCACCTTCAAGGCACAATGGTGTGAATGCTAGTCTCTAAACGGCAGATTTTAGATTTCTCACTGCCATAGCAACAGCTCTACTGTTCCAGGCACCAGCATGGGGAGCTGGAGTATGGCTTCTCCCTGAGCACCGAGTGTTTCACAGGTTCCACGAGCTCTGCTGATGTTTGGTAATAAAAATAATAATGAAAAAAAACTAAAAAAAACATTGACTCTGCATGTGTAACAGAGTAAGTGTACTGCAGCTGCGGCCCTCTTTGGACAAAGGTGCAAACTGAATATAACTAAATTAGACTTAAACCAGAAGTTTAATTTGTTTTATTAATGTTGAATAATTAAAAATACACATTTTAACTAAGCGCCTTAATTAAAAACTTCCACAGACTTATTAGATGAAATCAGCGTCTTAAATTTGTTGGGTCAAAATCAACAAGTAATTAAATATTTGAAGATTTCCTGTAATCTCACTTTAGGTTAAAGACATAATAATCACAACCCATAATGACAATCACTGACATAATGACCAATAGTGATATTTGGGTTTCTCAGGATGAGTTATTAAAAATATCTGCAAAACATTAAAAATCCTATGATTCTACCTAAGGCTTATATAAAATCATTAGCTGCTCTTAACTAATCCCATCCAAAAATAATTCACTGACCACTACCACCAATAATCACGGTCAGAAAGTTGGCACACCTCTTCTTACAAATTCATAGACTCTGGAATTATTAACCATTAATTACAATTAAAAATCAGGCTTTGTTTATGTTAATTGTTTTATGAAACCAGGTCAGAAATACAGAAATGTCGATGGCATCTACGGTCACAAATACCTCGGGCTTAAAGTGAACTTTTCACACATGAACTGCAGCCCTGAACTTATCTAGAACATGTCCTTATCACCAGGAGCAGCTGTACAACTGCAACTGTCTAAATCAGTTGGAAAAGACATTGAACAGATTTCGTTTTCGTTACTTTTCATCAATGAAATGTCTCAATAAGTCAGGGAACATACAGAATTGAAATGTTAGTGGGCATATTGATGATGTTTTGGACATGTGACTCGTTAAAGGGTTTTGAGTTGAGGAATAAAGATGGATGGAGTGTTCAACTACTCCGTTTGTATTGCAGATATGTTCTGATACATGGAGTGCTGATATAATGCAAAGCCAGTCATCACTAAGGATGATCTCAGCAGCATCGCCCACAATCTTGGACATGCTGCAAAAAAAAAAAAAAAAAAAAAAAAAAAAACACTGCAATTTTCACTGCATACTTCTTCAGCATGTTTTTAACTCCTGCACCATTTAGCCAGGTTCCACTTTTTTGCTTCAAACCAATAGAAAATTCTGTTAAATAAAAGCATCTGACAGTCTTATATTATAGGCTAGCAATCTGTTAAAGGCAAACTGTAGAAAATGTCTCTGCACAAGTCTTTAAACACTACAGAAAGCATATAATAAAACAGTATTAATGTCTCAGTGGATCCCCACAGCTAGTGGGTCTTACTACAGAAAGGTCATTCCTGCATAGAGCAGTTAATATGATGTAAAACGAGGAGGCCTGCAGGTCTGAAAATCCACCACTGTGGATTTACAATGGAGTAAGAGTCAAGTGTCGTCGCTCATTACAGCTTTAAAGTGACGCAAACAAATGGTTCCACATCTGGTATTAACTTACCCCTCATTTAAAATGAAGTGGCCAGTGCAGAGCTTTAAGTGATGGACCAGATTTTCCATCTTTTTTTTACTAGGGTGAAAGTGAGACACAAACAGCCAGTGCAAAGGTCATACACCTCGGTATGTGGCCACCTCGGTGAAATACTGTTGTTCATGTAAAAGGGATACCACGACTTCTCGAGTGACCTGTATATGTAGCCGATGCAATGTAATAACAGTGGCTTTCAGTCACACAGTCAGCACCGAAGTGGTGATGAAAGACAACAAAGAGAAGTCAAACGAGGGAAAGTTGAAGGTCCTTATTGTTAATGGCGCCTTTCCTTCCTTTCTTTGTCCTTGCTGAACTTTCTGCACCGAGCTTTCTCCTTTCTTTGTAACTGAGAGTTGAAAGGCTTTGCGAGAAGAAATGTTTCAGGCCAGGCCAAACTGAAGGAATGAATCATGGGGGGAAATTAAATGGAGCGCCAACATCTGCTTTCAATAAAGCAGCACACATTGTACAAAAAGAGAAGAGTGTCGCTATGAGTCATGGCTCTGGATTTAAAAAAATAAAAGCCATTTCACTTCTTACAACATGGTAAACACATAGTGATGCTTTACTATGTTCCAGTGACTGCACTGTTTATAAATATTTAGGTGGGGTGCAATTTCTTTCTATGAAATTAAATCTTTTGATCCATATCCTTGGAGCCACGGGGGATAAAAAGGACATACGCTCTCGATCGTTCTGGTAATGTTTACTCCATATAACTAGGAAAATGTTTAGAACAGCCTAAGCTCATTCTTAAGAGCTAGAAAGGCAAAAGTTAACCGTGGCTTTTCCTCCATTAAACAAACATGACCGATGGCAAGGTAGTGGGCAAAGACAGAAAATGCTATAATTACGGTTATTCCTAGGCCTCCTTGACATTTTTCAGCCCTCCTACTTGCTCTTCCTGTCATCTCCTATTTCTCCTCTTTTTCTGCTTTTTCCACATCCTGGACTGCTATAAAGTTGGAGGTCTATAAACACACATTCCTGCAGTCTGAGATCATACCTGCTGCGCTCGGGGTGAAAGTGTTTGTACACATGTTGTCCTCTGAAAACCACCTACAAGCTCCAAAAATAGAGAGAAAAGGTGGACTGCCCACCAGCTCATAGCAACTAGTGCATGTGGACGGAGTTATTCACATTCACCACAATTAGTCCTCATTGTCCTTCATGTCATCCAAGTGAAAACCAAGCCATCTAATGCAAGTCATTCACACAGTTCACTTTAGTCAGACTTAGGAATGTATAGAATGACATCCAGTTTTTTTTCCTATAGTTTATTAATAAAAAAAAAATGGTCCTAGACATTTCAACAATTCAACTTCCAGTAAGAGATTTTTTGAATGTGTTAGGGAATAATATGTGTTTTTTAGGGTATAATATATATATATATATATATATATATATATATATATATATATATATATATATATATTCATTCATTCATTATCTCCCGCTTTATCCTCTATTAGGGTCGCGGTGGGGTTCCCCATGCCCATCCAGGGGAGAACTTTTCGGGCGCTGGGCAGATAGACCCAGGACAGGGCACCAATCCATCGCTGGGCACACACTCGCTCACACACACACTCTATATGGGGCAATTTGGAGAATTCAATTGACTTGATCCATGTTTTTCGACTGTGGGAGGAAACCGGAGAACCCGGAGGAAACCCAGGCGGACACGGGGAGAACATGGAAACTCCACCCAGATGGGGATTCGAACCGCTAACCACTAAGCCACCGTGCCGCCACATATTTATATATATATATATATATATATATATATATATATACACACACACACATATATATATATATATATATATATATATATATATATATATATATATACACACATATATATATATATATATATATATATATATATATATATATATATATATATATATATATATATATGCCTTCCATCAAGGCTGTACAGGAATGTTTATTGGCTCTGTATACTCTTTCCCTCGTAGCCCGATGTGCACTCAGGTATTATGCGATATGAAACACAGCCCATCCTTACGTCTTAAAATATGACATGACAACCAGGAATAACCAACAACGAAACAGAATACACAGACAAATGGACAGAGCGGGGAAACCTACACGTCCTGTTTCGTTAAAGACGTCAATAACCGCAACGAAAAGCCATTTATTGCCGAGACATGTAACGGTTTTGGCAGGAGATATCAGTTCATGCGGCCGCGTGTCATTTGATTCAGTGTTCACTTCTGGCCTTGAAATAACAACAGGTTACAGCTGATGAGTGAAAACAAGCGGACACTACAGCCCTTTAATAAATAATTACATCAGACGGATTCAAGTAAAGGACTCGAGAGCGTAGCGGCTCGACATTCATGTGAAATCGCGCATGTATTAGGGCAAACTCAGTGTTTCTTATGTGTTTCTCAATTGCAGATATTAAAAAAGCAAGCGAGCGATCGAGCGGAGGATTGACACCGCTGTACTCACCCACATCCTGAGAACCGGAGGAGCTTCCAAAACAGCTGTCTGTTCTGGCTTCTCTGAGCGAATGGCTGGCTGGCTTTGAATAAGCCGCAGATCGAGGGGTTTGCAGTGACTTTAAACGGGACGTGTCTGCAGTCAGATGTTGGCAGATGGAAGCTGTGGTATGCGAGGTGATGTTGAGATTCCGAAACTCCCCCACACTGAGAGAGAGCCGCCTGCCTTCAACCCGCATTTAACTCTCCGCCGGCCCGATCCCAATCCCCTCCCTCTGCTCAGCGGACTACACTAAGGCTGCGTCCCAATTCAGACCGCCCTCCGTAGTAGTAGTTCGAATGTGTACACTCTTTCATCAAACACGCCTAACTATTAGATAAAAGACTATTTTTATTCATTGAAAACGATTCGAATCATCAACGATGATTTTTCTGTACACTGTTTTTGTATTTTTTTTTAGTATAACTCATTAAATATCCTTTAACGCATTAAATATCCATCCATCCATTATCTCCCGCTTTATCCTCTAGTAGGGTCGTGTGTGTGTGGGGTGGGGGGGGGTTCCCCATGCCCACCTAGGGGAGAACGTTTCGGGCGCTGGGCAAATACACCCAGGACAGGGCGCCAATCTATCGCTGGGCACACACTCACTCACACACACACACTCTATATGGGGCAATTTGGAGAACTCAATAGACTTGATCCATGTTTTTGGACTGTGGGAGGAAACCGGAGAACCCGGAGGAAACCCACGCGGACACGGGGAGAACATGGAAACTCCACCCAGATGGGGATTCGAACCGGGAATCCCTAGCGCTGAGAGGCGAATGTGCTAACCACTAAGCCACCGTGGCATTAAGTATTCATTCATTCATTCATTCATTCATTCATTATCTCCCGCTTTATCCTATATTAGGGTCGCGGGGGGGTTCCCCATGCCCATCCAGGGAGAACGTTTCGGGCGCTGGGCAGATACACCCAGGACAGGGCGCCAATCTATCGCTGGGCACACACTCACACACACAGACACACTCTATATGGGGCAATTTGGAGAACTCAATTGACTTGATCCATGTTTTTGGACTGTGGGAGGAAACCCGAGAACCCGGAGGAAACCCACGCGGACACGGGGAGAATATGGAAACTCCACCCAGATGGGGATTGGAACCGAGAGGCTGAGAGACGAACGTGCTAACCACTAAGCCACCGTGGCATTAAATATCGTTTTTAAAATTAATTTTATCTGCACAAAAATTAAACATGACTTTGATTTGTCTTTTATTTGCAGTTTGTCTTAAAAATGCTAAACAAAACAAAGTCATTAAAATGATTCCATCTCCTACATTATCATTTGCTAAGTTAATGTAGAATAGCATTTAAAGGTTTGACTAATGTTTGTCTTTAAACATTTCCCATAATTCTTTGTGCTCACTAAGCAGTATATACTTGTAGTTTTCATATTTCCGCAGTGAAATCAAATGGTATTTAAGTCTTCTGTAAATGCTTTAGGCTCTTAGCACTTTCAGGTTATATACACAGTCTGAGCCCCTAACAAATCCTGATGACAAACCAAAAGCATTTTGTGCAAATGTTTTTCTTTGCTCACTGTTCCAGGGAAAGTCTCACCAGACATTTTTGCAAACATCAGGGCTATCTATCTATTAGCAGCATTTGGGCTATGAAAGTTTGTTGCTATGGCAAAGCTGACCATTTAGATCTTTTACTTAAAACTAATTAAACAGTTACACACACAAACTTGAGTGTTTAACTAAAAAACATAAAAGAACTGAAGATATGGTAATGTGAATAACTTAGTTGGGTTCTCAGAAGTCTGGTCATTTTTCCACCCCACCCCTAGGTCAAATTATGACACCTATTCTTACGCTTTACATCTCTGCTTACAAGGAGCTCTTTAACAGGAAGGGATTTATTAATAAAGCCTACATTCATTTGAGGTCCTGATCCGGTGAATTTTTTGGAGATTGGATCTTCAGTAAGTTCTTTGTGCATTTCATGGACGCAGCACTGATGTGTCTTTGTGGCTGAATTTCATTACACCAAATGTTTGGGGTTAGAAATAGGACAGCATATCAAAAATGTTGCATTACAGTCAGCCTTAACACTGGTCTTCCTGGACTCTTGAAATCCTGAGGACAACAGCCCCCCTTTTTTTGAACCATTAAGGGGTCATCAGGCAGCTATTCATATGCATAACGACCCAAAGCCCATCCACCCCTCTGCCTTACAGGTAAAACGCTAGGTAAAAACTAATTTTCAAGGGTAAATTCCCTGAAATTCAGCCTAATGCAATGCAGTAACAGACATTCTGCAATGAAAGTTTAGTGAAATTGAACATACTTTCAGTGACTACAAATAAAATGAAACAGATATCTAGACATTCAGACAGAGTCCTCAAACTAATTTTACTGCAAACTGTGTACTGTCCCAAAAAACTGCAGATATGTTAGGAGAGTAAAAGTCATCATTTTGTCCATTGCATGAAGTTCACTGTTATCGTGCACACATGAAGTGTTTGAGGTGGAGAGGCATGTTGCTGTAGTGCAACCTAGAAGTAACAAATATACTTTACAGGAACAGATACATTTTCCTATTTTAATCGACTAAATGTATTTTATTAAAAAGCCTCCTCAAGAATTATATATAATGTGGGAATATATACTCCAGTAACGATAATTTGCTACTATTTTTGCAGCTTTAGCAGCATCTTCATGTGATGACCCATTGCACAGGATTTTAAGGTACATCTGTGTAAATTCTTTTGCCTAATTGGTCAAAAAAAGCATTTTAAAGGTCAGCACTGATGTTGGTTGATCAGAACAGGGTTGGTGGATATTCCAACTACAATGTGTTGAATGAGTCACAAGTCACAAGGAATTTAGCCTTTTCGAATCCGAATCATGTCAAAATAATCCTGGCTTTGTGCACAGGACCATAGTCATGCTGGAACAAAGGCTCGCATATGCTCATACATCCATTTGTACAGTTACTGTCATTGTCTTAACCGTTTAACACATGACGTGTTAACATTACACATCAATAAAATGAATAAATATCTTAATTATCGCAAAAAGCGATGTAATGATTGGTCAGAAATAATTGGGCTTTGGTGCTTTTTGACCTTGAAATTAAACAAGACATTAATAATGTAATTATTTTGTGGCACAGTACTACACAGTACACAGTACTCAAATAATAACTGTGTAACTTTATGGGGTTATAACTTTAACTGTAATAATGTATGTGGAGTAACTGCTGCTAAACTGGTGTTTATATTGTATTTTATATTGTATTATTGTATTATTTATAATAAAAAGGCATCTGTTTTATCAAATGCTTGTTATAATGAGTGTTAATACACCTGAGGACCAAAACCTGTTTAAATGGCCTTAACAATAAATTATTTTTCAAGATCATTAGAATTAATTAATTGCTGATCTAAGGCGCTTTGTGACCCTATTTACTAAAGAACATTTGCTGCAGTAATTTGTTTTCGTAATTAGATGCTCTATTTGAGAGGAAAATTGATTTCTTCTTGTACACAAATAATGATTAACGTCCATCATATGATAAATCTGAACTGACATTCTTCAACAAAATGATTTGAAAATGATTTCTTCTTTTTGAATTAATGTTGTATGTTGTTTCATTTACTTTGGGATTTTTAAAAAAAAAAAACTAAGTTGAAGGTATAGAAGTGTATTTTTTGAGAAACGCCAAGAAAACTGGGTGTGTGGGATTTTACCAAATTTTTAAATAATTTTCTACAATTCAAGTGAAATCAGACTCAGCAAGAAGCAGCCAGTAAACAAATAAGGGTGTGCGATTAACGGTTAGTGTGAATAAGTTACATTCCACACTTGTGATATTTGGCTTCTTGCTTATTTGAGGTTAAGGTTATTGTTAATCATACACTATAAGATAATGATTATCTAAAACAATGATTCTAAGAGAAAAAAAATTTTTCATCGCGCATTAAGCATCATAGTCAGACAGGGAGCAGGATGGTGCAGCAGTTACTGTATATGGTAAATATAGTCGGATGTCCTCCCCATGTCAGTTTCTGGTTTTTACCCTTTGTCGAATTTTTATACTGGGAAGACAAAGTTCTTTTGTAACAAATTAGCATGTTCTCTCCATACAGCAGAGTTTAACAATGCCCTTAAACCATGCCATAAATGCCATAAAAAAAATAAAAAATAAATAAAAAAAATAAAGTCCATGGGGTATATTTGGGGTTCCACACATAATTTACTTAAAAAATACAATGGTGTAATTTGTGTTTGTATTTTTTGTTATTTTACCTTCTATGGATCAAACGGGTTTCCTACAAGGTTAAAGCATATATTTTCCCAGCCCTTTTGACACTAAACAAACTATGTTAAAAGAGAGAATATGCCATTCACTAAAGTCATTTTGGTTAATCACAAGTCTAAGCCATTAAGTCTATAACAGTTACAAAATGTGATTGTAATGTCTGGTTTATATCACTGCAGCAAAAAAGTGATGACCTAAAAGTTACATCATGTCCTATTCTCACGAAGACGACAATACTGCCTTTTTCCAAGCCACTCAAAAGTTGCACAACACATATGAAGGAAACACACCCGGTGTCCGAATGGGAGTTGTTCAGCAAACCACTTCCTTTCCTGAAAATCTGTTTGCTGACTTATCTCTTTATAGCATCACAGCTTATTCCTGGTAATGTGTTTCAGCAGATCCAGATGTTCAGTTTGGCTTTTCACTGTCAGTGAGAGTGAACCCCCACCCCCCACAGTTTTCAATAACCAGTGGAACATTATGTTTATAATGTTTCTAATAGGTTCTGAAATCATCAGAGGATTTGAACCTTGTTTGAAACATTAAATTTATCCATAAATACATTGTCCAGTATCAATAAGAATGCTTGGGCTCATTTTAAATACTTGAGTGAACAGAATGCACCTGTGTGAGTGTGTTTAGGGGTTTTGTCAGATTTTCTGTCTGCTAATCCAGAATTCTGTTTATTTGAAAAGCTGTTTTTATTATTTTTACTGTGACTCAGAAGGTGGGGCAACTATTACTTCACCACAATTAAATGTTTCTTCAGCCCCCCAGGTCACAGTAATGGTGAGCAGCAGAGAGGTTTAGCCTGCAGTTCTGCTGCAACTAAGACACTGATTCCCAATGGTCTATTTAGAACGCATTTAGGATTCAGAGGGATGTTTTTGACCTTTTACCTCACCAGTCAGAATGTTATGCACTGATTTTTATAATGTACTATAAATACATGTGGACACCAATCCGCATTACTAAATTTAGTTTAGGCTGCTCGGATCCAGTGATGAGTTGGGTTAAAGCTACAGTACACAAAGACTGTTAGTAGGATGAAACTACAATAAACCTTCACCATGAACCACTATGCATCAGAATTATTGTAAACTGGCCTATAGCATTTTCAAGGGTTGAACATGACTGAATGGATAACACACACACACGTCTATGCACACACTGTATATGAAATCGCACCCAAAACCTCTTGCTTCAGGGTAGCACAACAGTGTATATGGCCAACACATGCCAGCAATGTCTAGGCATGCTTCTGACATATTATATAGTGATCCATGATGTATGTTGTCCTGTGGGAACCTCCTCTCAGACTTATATCAAGGCATCAGTGAGTTCCATAATATTCTGTTAGCTATCAACTTACTTAGGTAACTTACTGTTAGCTATCAACTGTTACATAGGTTACATTTAATAAAATGTATGTTATGCTGCCTATTTGCTTTCATCATCACTGAGTAGCCAACACACTGTGAACATGAAGCCGGGGCACAGTCCTGCACCAGAAGCAGGGCTGCACTGGTAATCTGGCATACCGGCCATTTTCCCATTGGGCTGACCATCCTCAGGGGCCAATGCTGTTAGATTTTTATTTCATTGCCTTTTTTTTTACTAGGAAACAGGCCCACAATTTAGAGGGTGCAGCCCATTGGTCCATTTTCAATTTAGACAGTGCACTGAACCAATCAGTATACACACAAAGGCAGCCCCACCCCCTCCCTACATGGTTACACACACAGCATAAGAATGAAGAAGATCAAAAAGAAGAAATTATAGTGTTAGAAATTAATAAAAATAACATCAAATATCTCACTTTAAATCATGCTGACCTGCAGGGGGGGAAAGCCTACAAGGGTGAATTATATATGGAGCATATTTTTGTGTTAGACCTTTAATAATGACTGTTATTTTACACTGATCTGCGGTTGAGTTGTTACAACGTGATGTAGCTTCTGATTAGTTAAGTTACTTTCACCATATTTGTGAAACTTAGCTTGAAATATTTCTACCAACATTACATCTCAGTTGTTAAGAACATTTCAGTGTTAAGAAACATTTCTCATACCTGAGCTTGTTTGTGGTATCGTAAATGATCCTTTGACGATTTGCAGTAGCTTTCTGTAACTCAACTAAAATCTTTGTCTGAACACAAAGATCTGAAATTAGTATGATCTGAAGTTTTATCGCTATGACAATTACCACTGTCAACGTTCCAAAGTTGGAACATTGCTTTATACTCTGTGGACAATAGAGGATTTAAAAAAAAAAGAAAAGAAAATAGTTTATTTTTAGTTTTAACAAATTCAGGTGTTTTACTCACTTTTTTTCTCCCACAATGTTATTCCAATAATCTACAGCTTCATATACATGCAAATTGATTTTCTTACAAATTTGATCATGATTAGACGGTTTATCAACTTCTAGCGACTTTTTTACTTACTACTTAAATTAATAGCTACTGTCCTTAATGAGGAATTGGTAACACTGACTCCCACTAGTTTTAATGTTGAGCGTGTGTGTTAAAGGAGTGGCAGCACTGTATACGGTGCCCTGGGAGCAATTGGGGTTAGCGCTATCATAGTACTTGGTGGGACTGGGAATCGAACCAGAGACCTTCAGGTCACAAGGCTGGCTCCTTAACCAGTAGCCTACCACTGGTGCTCCATCTGGTCCTCCCTGCAAAAAGCAGCAGATACAGCCCCTTCTGATATATAACTTTGCCATGTAATACTTTTTAACTAGGAAACTTAAATTTGATTATATTGCATTTTATTCCTCTGCTTCTTAAGGCATGTTTATTTATTTTTTAAAATTATTTTAGTACTTTATCCTTTATTCTTTTGTTTTTTATAACACTGTAACTTTGGCATCATTGGCTACTGCAAATTCTCCCCAGGGTTAATGAAGTATTCTGATTCTGAATAATTTTGTATTAAACTTATAGTACTATTTTTGGCAACGTGTCCAGTATGGCTCTCCATTAGTTTCCATTCAGTAACATAGTGATCATGTTCTTTTTTCTTTACATTCGAGTTTTTAAAAGTGCCTGTTGTTGGTGGAAACCATTCATTCTTAAAGACATACATACTTAGAGACCAATTATACTACTAAGAAGATTATAGAATAAGTAAAGACATCTAAAACTAAATAAGAAATGTGGGAATGTGTTGCCTTTCATGCTTTTCATAGTGAATTACATCTGTTTGGTCGATATGAAGGAGTAGAATCCCTTTCTTTGCTTCCTATTTAGGTGTCAATCACTTTGAATTTAAATCAGCTCCACATGGTTTTGTCTTAGTTAATGGCATTTGACTTCTGTCCGCCTCCCAAAGGGACACCGAACCACATAGGTTGTGCCAAGCGCCTAAGGAATGCCTCAAGCTTTGAATCTCAGTTTCCTTTCACAAACACAACAAACACCAACAACCTACTGTTCTCTTCTCCACCCACGTGTTGACTGAGTTGCACCATCTCTCTGCAAGCGATTAGCAGACTAAGGATTCTCAGACTCACTCTTTGTTTGCTTTTTTCCTGTCGAAATGGGAAGCCCTTCTCCTTGAAGTGTGAGGGTCAGAGTCCTGGCTTATGAAACTAGAACAAAGCACTCTAAGCAATTGTTGTAGGTGAGCCTCAGTAAGACAATACTACCTAAACCTGACCAAAGTACCTTTTTTTTTTTTTTTTTTTTTTTTTTTTTACTCCTGGCCAGCAGCTGTGTAAGTGTATATTAGGTGGAGGAGTTTGGCCTGTTGCCCAGCGCGTAACAGAGGGGGCCTTGTTGCATGCTAAACGAGGTGGTGCTTAGTGGCATTCGCCAGGTTCAGCAAGACATTTCTGTTCTTTGGCGGGTGGGGTGGGGTGGGGTGGGGGGGCTGCTTAAGGCCTTCCATATGGAACTTGTTACTGTGCTGGAGACCAAACAACCAGGTCCAAGCATGAAGGCACTAATGCAGAAATATGAAAAAGACCTCTCCTAATATAAACAAACAACAGTAAGGATGGAATAAAGGCAAAACATGATGGCATGTAACATTCAGCAATCGCACAACATGTAAGTCTGCATGAAGTAAGCTTTCTGTATTTTTGCCATTTGGTTCCTGCACTGTTGATTTGTATGTGTTTTGTGTGATAATTATATAACACTGTTCGCAGGGATTTGTGCTGGACTAACCAAACCTTTAATCACAGTGGTTTTGATGCAGGAAATTCTGTCAGCTACCCACTCATTTTAGGATATTAAGGTGTTTGTGGATGGATTATGGTCAAAGCTTTTGTTAGAACAGACTGGCAATAATAGTTCATTCATACACCAAGAGAATGAGGCTAATCACACTTCTGGCAGCCAGACAGATTATACATTACACAAGCCAAACCTCCTTTTACATTTAATATAACTCTTTTGTATATAATGTTGTGCTATGTTAATGATATTTCAGATTCAGTAAATGAGCTACCTTCACTTCAATACCATGAAAGATGAAAGATACCCCCGCAGCTGCACACAATACAACATTATCTCATATTTATAGACATACAACATAAGATTAATACATATAGTAACACCAGGGGTAAAGGATTTAGCCTTAACCTTATATGTCTATGATGTAAAGGAAATTGGAAAGAATTTAAGATTTGGGAACAACTACTGTAAGAATGCTGCAACATTCATTCCACAGTTTGATTTACTGCACAGTGTCATTGAAAGGCATCGGAGCTCCAGTAAAGTGAAGCATACCACAGATTCTGCCAAGAGAGCCACATCACACGAGCCTCTCTTCCCTCAGTTAACACTGAAGTTTCAACATCACTCTTACTGTTAGCTGCACACATCACACAGCGATTACTCAGAGTTCATCGTTGAAAGGCACATGGTTTCCCAAAAACCAGCCAGTTTGCTAAAAAATGTGGATGAACCTAACTTCCTTATATTCTCTAAATTCAAATATTGCGGTTTTATTAAAAGAATGTATCATTTAAAGTGTATGTTTGTAGTTCTCTGAATTTTACTGCAATCTGTTTTTACTCAACAATCTGCAGAACACTTTTGATTCTTGTGATCTTTAGTTAATCAGGCCAATTCTTAGCATCGTTACCTGGCAGTAACTAAAGTACTGAACGAGCAGAATGTCGTAAAGATGGTGTTATGATCAGATTCCAGGAATACAGTATGTCCCCACAGCTCAACCAGCTCAAAGTGTAAAAGAATGAGCTGGCCCCAAAATCGCAATATGGAAAATACTAATGCAAGACAAATGTGAGTGCAATGATACGAACGTCCCGTCAGCTAGTTAAGCAGCTGTAGCTGCATTTTTAAAAGAAATCTTTCCATTTAAAACCTAAAGATCAGAAGGATGTTTCAGAAAATGCTACACTATGTAAAGGATCCTGCGTCACATGACGAATAGGTTCATACATAATATCCTGGAAGACGTCCATTTGTTGCCATGAAGAGGTAAGCTATTAATTTAGACATTTTGCATGTTTATACAATATATTTATTTATTAATTAGCATACAAATAAAATGACATACCTGTCATACACATAGAGAACACATCAGCTTCTGAGCTGACTCTGTACGGCAAATGTCATTACACATATTAGCCCAACACATCAGCTGGGCAGATGAGACAGGGCGCCAATCTGTACGACACACTCTAGATGGGGCAATTTTTTTCAATTTTGATCCAACTGTGGGAGGAAACCGGAGAAAAAACCCAAAACGGAAAGAACATGGAAACTCCACCCAATGGGGATTCGAACCGAAATCCCTAGCGCTGAGAGGAGAACGTGCAAACCACTAAGCCACCGTGCCGCCGGGCAAATGTCATTTTTAACCAAAATAAAAGCTGCTTGAATGAAAAATATATAATTTACATAATTTTTAAGGAATTAATATTGAGACAGGGCGGCACGGTAGCTTAGTGGTTAGCACGTTCGCCTCTCAGCGCTAGGGATTCCCGGTTCGAATCCCCATCTGGGTGGAGTTTCCATGTTCTCCCCGTGTCCGCGTGGGTTTCTTACGGGTTCTCCGGTTTCCTCCCACAGTCCAAAAACATGGATCAAGTCAATTGAGTTCTCCAAATTGCCCCATGTAGAGTGTGTTTGTGTGCATGTCTGTGTGAGTGAGTGTGTGCCCAGCGATGGATTGGCGCCCTGTCCTGGGTCTATCTGCCCAGTGCCCGAAATGTTCTCCCCTGGATGGGCATGGGGAACCCCCCGCGACCCTAATATTTAGCCCGCGACCCTAATAATTGTGTACACATTAACACTATCAGCTCTATCATTCAATCCCAATGTGAGTGGAGTCTCCATCTTCTCCCCGTGTCTGTGTGGGCTTTCTTCCGGATTCTCTGTTTTCCTCCCACAGTCCACAAACATCGATTCAAGGAAAATTAAATGCTCTAAATTGCCCCAATACAATGTGTGTTTTTGTGTGTGCGTGTGTGGCCAGCGATAGATTGGCGCTCTGTCCTGGGTGTATCTGCCCAGTACCTGAAACATTGTCCTCTGGATGGACATGGGGAACACCCCCACGACCCTTGTAGAGGATTGAACAGAGGATAAGTGAGAATGAGAGTATTTTAAGGTGATTTTTTAAATAAGGAGTAAATTGCGAGAATTCTACATGTATTTAAATGTAAATTAATATTAGAGATGGCGGCACGGTGGCTTAGTGGTTAGCATGTTCTCCTCTCAGCACTAGGGATTCCCGGTTCGAATCCCCATCTGGGTGGAGTTTCCATGTTCTCCCCGTGTCTGCGTGGGTTTCCTCCGGGTTCTCCGGTTTCCTCCCACAGTCCAAAAACATGGATCAAGTCAATTGAATTCTCAAAAATTGCCCCATATAGAGTGTGTATGTATGCGTGAGTGTGTGCCCAGCGATAGATTGGCGCCCTGTCCTGGGTGTATCTGCCCAGCGCCCGAAACGTTCTCCCCTGGATGGGCATGGGGAACCCCACCGCGACCCTAATAGAGGATGAAGCTGGAGATAATGAATGAATGAATAAATATTAGAGATAACGAAACCTTACACTATATCAACTCCCAAGGTGATGTCTATTATTCTGCTCTATTAAGGCAAAGTTTCCTGAAACATGTTGCTTCTCACTGCTGGTGAATAAATGTGTCAGAGGGAGAAAGTGGAAATGGGGGAGGTGATTGCTGAAAAGCTGAATAAGCATGTGGCTAACATGGGTGGTCTTTAAATTGTACACTCAGTCTCCTCCATCTTTACCACCAACCACACTGACACATTGCTTTGCCTGAACATGTGTGTTTTTATGGCCACGTGCAGAGACTGACAGCTACACCAATCTGCACACACATCAAAAAATAAATAAATAAATAAATACATGGATTGTGTGTGAAGAGCAGTGATTAGATATGTATTTTGTGGTTCGTGGTATCACTAAGGTTGAAAATAACAGGATTGCACATTTATTGGTTCTACTATTAGTTGAATGATAGAGCTGATAGATCTGGCTTTTAGAAAATAGACACTGTTGACAAATAATTATAGAATATATTTAGAAAGTTTGGGTGTCACGGTGGCTTAGTGGTTAGCACGGCCGCCTCTCAGCGCTAGGGATTCCCGGTTCGAATCCCCATCTGGGTGGAGTTTCCATGTTCTCCCCGTGGGTTTCCTCCGGGTTCTCCGGTTTCCTCCCACAGTCCAAAAACATGGATCAAGTTAATTGAGTTCTCTAAATTGCCCCATTTAGAGTGTGTCTGTGTGAGTGAGTGTGTACCCAGCGATGGATTGGCGCCCTGTCCTGGGTGTATCTGCCCAGCGCCCGAGACGTTCTCCCCTGGATGGGCATGGGGAACCCCCCGCGACCCTAATAGAGGATAAAGCGGGAGAAAATGAATGAATGAATTTAGAAAGTTTGGGTGTCACGGTGGCTTAGTGGTCAACCTTAGGTTAGCACGGCCGCCTCTCAGTGCTGGGGATCCAGGTTCGAATCCCAATTCCAATCTTTCATGTAATCTGCATTTCAGCATAGGTTTTTTTCTGGGTACTCCAGTTTCCTCCCACAGTTCAAAAACATGGATTCAATGTAAATTGGCTTCTCTAAATTGCTCCTATTGAGTGTATGTGTGTGTGTGTGTATGTGTGTGAGTGAGTAAAGGTGTACCCAGTGATGGATTGGAGCCCTGTCCTGGGTGTATCAGCCCAGTTCTGGGTGGATGTGATTTTAATATAGGATTAAAGTATAATGAGATGATTTTACACACTTGGTTTCTATTGGATTAAATACTTGCCTAAATACATACACAATCTTTATATTATTATTATTTTATATCTATATTTTCATCACTGTCACTTATTAATTCATTCATTCATTCATTATCTTCCACTTTATCCTCTATTAGGGTCGCGGTGGGGGTTGTCCATGCCCATCCAGGGGAGAACGTTTCAGGCGCTGGGCAGATAGACCCAGGACAGGGTGCCAATCCATCGCTGGGCACACACTCACTCACACAGATACGCACACGCTATATGGGGCAATTTGGAGAACTCAATTGACTTGATCCATGTTTTTGGACTGTGGG
Source organism: Corydoras sp. C115 (assembly GCA_019802505.1). Lineage (NCBI taxonomy): Eukaryota > Metazoa > Chordata > Actinopteri > Siluriformes > Callichthyidae > Corydoras > Corydoras sp. C115. Next base: position 1,591,588 of record JAFMOC010000070.1, read on the forward strand.
AGGAAACCGGAGAACCCGGAGGAGACCCACACGGACACGGGGAGAACATGGAGCCTCCACCCAGATGGGGATTCGAACCGGAAATCCCTAATGCTGAGAGGAGAAGGTGCTAACCACTAAGCCACCGTGCCGCCCCACTTATTAATACACTTATTAATATTTATACTTAGAAAACTGTAAAGCTGCAAAGCTGTAGAATGCACTGTGACAATAAATGGAGTAAATAGTTGCTGTACAGTGACACATTGACCCGATTACAAATCATGTAAGTATTAGGTATTATTTAATTATCATTTTTAATTCAGGTTTACTTTATCGTCTGTAATCAATCTAGCTGAAACGTTACAGTACATTAGATTGTTGATTGTCGATGCCAGCTGGTTACTGCTGGTGTAAAGACAATTAAACCAAAATAAAAACTAAATAAAACTATTTCAGTCAGATTAAAACCGACACTAAACCAAAGTGCGCTGCTTATTCTTTTACCTTTTGCGACCTCTTGCGGACAAACAACGAACTGCAACGCTTTAGGCCTCGAAGAACGGCTAACAATATAATCCCTCATACGATTTTATAAATATGTTTTAAAACAAACTAATCCATGAGATCTTAAATGATTAAATTACTATTTTCTATCAGTCATTTTTAAAAATGTAAAATGGACTAGAAATTCTACAGGGCTAAAACCTGCAGTAGGCTACCTGTATGAATTTTTAATCAAAGATTAAAGTCACTTTGTTACATTAAAAAAAAAAAAAAAAAAAGATACATAAACAGAAGCATAAAAGCAAATATAACTTGTGAGTAGAGAGTACAGAAAAAAACTTTGAATTATTTTGGTTATACATTTATTATATTTTTAAAATAATATAACTTTGTCATATTTCGATTACTACATTAAAACTGTAATAAAAATCAGCAATGGAGAGTTTACCATGCTTCCTCTGAAATACAGAATATCAGCAAATGCATCTTTAATTATACAGATGTCCATCACCTCTGGTTACATATTCGCATAAACCGATTCATCTCTGCAAGAAAGAATGAATTACACAAATAATAACTTTAACACTTAAAGTCTCTTATATATTTATAAAAGACATATGAAACAGCAGGACTTACATTTCAGTTTTGCTATTTGTTTTGTAGCCACATTGTTGTTGAGAGTGAACAGGCTTAGATGATCCTAAATAAAAATATTTAATTAAAAAATACATTAATTTTTAGAAAGAAACAAATATTTCTAAGTGTAGAAAACATCCAATCATAAGGCTGTAAAAGCATTAGGTCATTATACAAAAAACATTTTTTATTGACCTTAATTTGACCAGGATAAAATTAATTGAGATTGAAAATTTCTTCAAATCCCCATCTAGGTGGAGTTTCCATGTTCTCCCCGTGTCTGTGTGGGTTTCCTCCGGGTTCTCCGGTTTCCTCCCACAGTCCAAAAACATGGATCAAGTCAATTGAATTCTCAAAATTGCCCCATATAGAGTGTGTCTGTGTGAGTGAGTGTGTGCCCAGCGATGGATTGGCGCCCTGTCCTGGGTCTATCTGCCCAGCACCCGAGATGTTCTCCTCTGGATGGGCATGGGGAACCCCACCGCGACCCTAATAGAGGATAAAGCAGGAGATAATGAATGAATGAATGAATGAAAATCTCTTTTGCAAGAGTGTCATGTTGCTCAGCATCAACTTAACACATTTTGGCCTTAATAGAAAATATGATTCTGATTGGGTAATAATATATACATATATGTGCGTGTGTTTGTTAAAATGCTCTTTCTTATTACATAGTACACCATGTAATAAGCAAGAGCATTTTTAAGCCATATTTAATATTTATATTTGTTTATCCATATTTAATCCATATTTTAACAACTATACACCACACACACATTAGCAATCTTTTTAATAATTAAATTTATACTCATAAAATAAGCTTTTTTTCTTACCTTTCTTAACAAATACTACCACAAAAACCAGAATGATAATGACTGCAGTAAGACTTGAAACCGTGACTATAAAGCGTGTCTGGCTCTCTGACTCCACAGAAAAGTTATTTGGTTGCACAAATCCTCCAGAAACATAAATTGTCTCAGTCTGTTTTCCATTCCTACCATCTATTTGGCAGGTGTAATTGGTGTCAAGGAGATAGACGGTAAGAGATGCTGCTGCTCTGTAAAAACCTCTTTGGACAGACACAAGAGAGTCATTTAGGTTATTTGGCATGATCCATGAGATTGTCGGTGGAGGGATTCCTAAAACATTGCATATTGCAAGCTGCTCTCCGGATGGAAGTGTGTGTATGAAGAGGCTTTCTATAGCTGGAGGTACTGTTGGTATTAAAAAAATGTCTTAGTTATTTTTTTCATATAAATTAAATTATTTTCAGGAAACAAAACACATTCTAAAAAGTGTATTACAAATTTGAACAGTGAGTGTATTCTGCACCTTCGATGATTAGTCTGGTTCCGACAATATTTTCATATTTTTCATTATTCACCTCAACACGGCAAAAATATTTTGTCTCATCGATAAATGAGACATTTTGGATCTTCAGTGAAATGTTTTGTTTTCTTGGTTCTCCAGATAGGGAATAATGTCCGAGTGATGATGAACAGTCCTGTCTGCTTTCTGATGAGTTATCCTTGGTTACACAACTGTAAATGACTGGCCCAGCAAAAGCTTGGTTAATTCTCCAAATTGCTTTTATATCTCCCTGAATCATTTTCGGTGTTGTAAATGTACAAGGGAGGATGACATCTTTACCAAGATCCACTGTTACAACTGCAGGCTGAGTCACTGACCAATCTGAAGTCACCAGTCCTGAACAAACAAGAATATGTGGTATCACTTTTATATAATTTACACATCTATATTCTGAATGTGAATAACGTACCTGGACTGCAAAGTACAATGTGAAGTAACACATAGAGAAGCCACATCTTTAAAGACGAGGTAGCATCAGTCAGTCATCAACTTAAACCCTTTTTTCTTTTCTTTTTTTTTTACCAGGAAATATCAGACCCACCCACCCAACCACTCACACACACACACACACACACACACACACACACACACACAATCTCACACATACACACACAGAAGAAAAAATTTAAACAGTTATGAAATGAAGCATTTCTTTTCAGCAACAGAAAAAAAATGTTTATGATTGATCTAAAATTAAACTATTTTATTTCCTAATAATCAACATTGCTCTGGGCATAGGTTACTAAATGCCAAACAAAATAAAGTATTAATATGCATTAAAATAGCTTTGTAGTGGAATTAGTAAATGAATGTCTCTGAACAGCTTTACTGTCCTTGGTTAGTTGTGTGTCTCTGGTCATTATCTGTATTTTTTTCACCCACTTTCCTCAAAGTAACAGCTGAAAGAAGAAATAAAGACAGTTATTAATAGCAATTGTCTTTTAGGGAATTGACAGTGACTTTTGTTTTCTTGTGAACTAATTTGTGGTTTTGTAATTTTGTATTTATTACTTAAGACTACCACAGACCAACTAGACCATTCTTATAGTTAGCAATGTATTAACACTGATGTCGGGTTTATGTGTTAGTTTGTTTTGCTCATATATTCATTCATTATTCATTATCTCCCGCTTTATCCTCTATTAGGGTCGCGGTGGGGTTCCCCATGCCCATCCAGGGGAGAACATCTCGGGCGCTGGGCAGATACACCCAGGACAGGGCACCAATCCATCGCTGGGTACACACTCACGCACTCAAACGCATTCTATATGGGGCAATTTAGAGAACTCAATTAACTTGATCCATGTTTTTGGACTGTGGGAGGAAACCGGAGAACCCGGAGGAAACCCACGCAGACACGGGGAGAACATGGAAACTCCACCCAGATGGGGATTCGAACCGGGAATCCTTAGCGCTGAGAGGCGAACGTGCTAACCACTAAGCCACCGTGCCGCCCGTTTTGCTCATATATGATTGAATCAATTTAGTTTTAACTCGCTGTAGACTATAAAATTCATCTACCTCAAAAAACATAATATTCAAGTAAACACACACACAATTACAATTACACAAATTACACAAATACACAAAAAACTATTTAGTGCAGCCAACTCACCTTGGTCTTTGGACTGTGGGGGGGAAAACGGGGAACTCAGAGGAAACTGAATTGGACATGGGGAGAACATAAAGAGGTGGCACGGTGGCTTAGTGGTTAGCACGTTCGCCTCTCAGCACTAGGGATTCCCGGTTCGAATCCCCATCTGGGTGGAGTTTCCATGTTCTCCCCATGTCTGTGTGGGTTTCCTCCGGGTTCTCCGGTTTCCTCCCACAGTCCAAAAACATGGATCAAGTCAATTGAGTTCTCCAAATTGCCCCATATAGAGTGTGTTTTTGTGTGTGTCTGTGTGAGTGAGTGTGTTCCCAGCGATAGATTGGCGTCCTGTCCTGGGTGTATCTGCCCAGCGCCTGAAACATTCTCCCCTGGATGGGCATGGGAAACCCCACCGCGACCCTAATAGAGGATAAAGCAGAAGATAATGGATGGATGGATGGAGAACATAAAAAGAACATGGGGAGAATCTCCACCCAGATTGGGATTCGAACCTGGATTCCCAGCGCTGAGAGGCAGAGGTGCTAAACACTTCTCTGCTGTGCCAACCTAAATGTAAAGTGTTGGAAATTATGAATAATTGTTTTTCTTACAAAGAAATTGTATTACTAATAGTTTTTCTTAATTGCTTAAATACAAATCTCTGTTATCTGAACCAAATTTTCAGTATCCTAAACCAATTTATTGAAGTTACCACCCATTTGGCAGAACCTTAAGCACATTTCATCTAGATAGTCACAACATGTTCACCCTTTTGGCAGAACCTTAAGCACATTTCACCTATCAAGACACAATGTGCAAATGCATTTTCACCCACTAAAACATATTTTGCTCGGTGATGCACTTGGGTTGCATAATGGTTAGCACAGGTAACAAAAGTGAAACTCTTCACTAGTGTCACAACTTAAACACAACCAATCAAAATTGATCACAGATATGAAGAATGATGTGAAGAAACCAATATAAGCCAGGAGGCCTGAGCAGAATATTATATATATATAAATGACACAGTACATAATTACTCATATTTGCTAAACAGAAGTTTTATTTTAAAATGCATTTTCATTTGTGGAAAATAAAGATTTCTATTTCTACAACTTATCTTATCTTATCAGTGTGATCTTATCAGTGTGTGATGACACTGGTTCAGTGGTGTTATTTATTTATTTACTTGAGGCCTGTTTTTGACTGTTTTTTGTTTTGATTTTGAGTTTCATTGGAATTGTTTTGTGGCAAAAGTTTTGCAGGAAGAGTCAAAGGCTTTGTAAATTTAATGTGTGAAAAGGGTTTTGTGTTTACAGGTTGGGGAAATGGAGGCATGGTTCCAGATAATGTCTTTTAGCAATTGACAAAACTGTAATAAATACAATTAATATTTTCAGTTTTTTGTGTTATTGATGTCTAATAAACATTCTTTAATTAAATTATATCAAAATTAGGAGCAATAGAAAGAGACAGATTTCTTTAAAAAAACCTGAACAGTCTTACTGAGAAAGTGGCTGTTAAAGCCACTGGTTATTCATAGACGTGCACAGGAAGTCCAACACGTAAAAGACCGGAAACACGGATGCCTTGCTTCTCTATTGAAACTAACATTGTTTCATGAAACCCAGTGTGAAAGAATTATAATCATCACTCTGAATAATTGACATGAATATTAATAAGATTATAAATTCTCATTTTTATCAGAGACCTGCAAGAAGGACAATCTATGTGCCATTACAAAACTCAAAGCTGAAGTTTTACATGTAATTATTAATACAACCAAACTGATCTTGAGTGCATTTGTAAAATTAATATAATAAAGGTATTTGTTTATTTAATCACAATTAAAAACAAATTGTTAAAACATAGTAGTTAAAAAGCTGTATATTAGTTTGTTTTAAGATTTTATCGTATTACTCAAAGCTTAAAAATGACCTTTTGTTATTTTGGTACAAGTTCTTTTTCTCTTCTTTTAAATCCCAAAATTGTTATTTTGTAAATGTATATCATAATGCTTTACAGATTGTTCTTATACTTTTTTTGCAGCACAAACTTTTCTAATTTATATATTTTTAACTTACTTAAAAAATATATTATATATTTTTTCCATAACTCATTTGTACAATTATATCTTTGGCTTTAGGGTTTTACACTTGCCACGAAAATCATGGCAATGTAGTGTGATGTTTTGCAGATATAATTGGGCAGAGGTACAGCTAATTCACTTGCCATGGGACATGTTTCTCATTTTATAATCTACTTAATCCTATACTAGGGACTAGGGTCGCGTCGTTGAGGGGAAACAGTTTGGGTTGCTGGCAGATACACCCAGGACAGGGAACCAATCCATCATGGACACACACACTATAGGGACAATTTAGAGCAGCCCTTACCTTGTACCTGTGTTTTTGGACTGTGGGAGGAGAACCCATAGAAAAAGCAAAAAGGACATGGGATTGGGATCTTGGGATTCGAACCTGGATCCCCAGAGTGAACATGATAACCGCTATGCCACCGCATGGTCCTGGGACATTAACTGTTGGTTGCACCTTTGCATGCATTAACAGCATTAAGCTCTGGCTTGGTTTTTAACCTTAACGTTATCGGTGCAGAACTGAAGTAAATCTTTTATTATTTTATTTTAGAGGGTGGTGCACAGTGAACAGTTAAGTCATCTGTATGAGTTACTACTGATTTGGTTGTTTAGGGAGGTTGAATGTGGCAACGAGACCCAATCTTTACTATTGGGACTAAATAAGAACAGTCTGGGATACGGTTCAGGCCTGCTCATTTCATTATTACCCACAGTGCATTGTGTTGCTCATTTTTTTGTGCGTAGCCACTATTAATGTGTTTTATCACATGATCACTGGGGTTAATCCCGATTGTGCGTTTTAAACAGATAAAAGGTAAATGCTGAGGAAGTGTGAATGTTACACATGCACGGTGGCTTAGTGGTTAGCATGTTCTTCACTCAGCAATAGGGATTCCCGGTTCGAATCCCCATCTGAGTGAAGTTTCCATGTTCTCCCCGTGTCCGCGTGGGTTTCCTCCGGGTTCTCCGGAATTCTCCAGGAATTACATTCTCATTTCTAATCAATTTGATTAAAACTTGTCTGTATTTGTTGTAAATAAGAGAGTTGGTCTAGTAATGTATATTGTATATTAATATAGATACCAGTCATTTATTTATTTATTTATTCAGAATTCAGAGATTAATAATTCATAACAGATTGTTCAGGCAATTAGTTTCTTATAGAGCGTGAGTAAAAAAAAGCTTAAGGACAACATAAGCAGACATTTAACAAGCTTAGTGCAGGCAATAAATATAGGTAATGCTTTACAGATGATTCATATGGAAGCCCGTTTCCGCCACTTAGAGTAAAAAAAAAAAAAAAAAAACTAACTCAGAATTCTGACTTTTTATCTCAGAATTCTGACTTTTTATCTCAGATTTCTGACTTTTTATCTCAGAATTCTGACTTTTTATCTCAGAATTCTGAATTTTTATCTCAGAACTCTGACTTACTAAGTCAGAATTCTGACTTTTTATCTCAGAATTCTGACTTTTTTATCTCAGAACTCTGACTTACTAAGTTTTTATAAAAATTCAGAATTCAGAGATAAAAAGTCAGAATTCTGAGTTACTTTTTATTTATTTTTTTACTCTTAATGGCGGAAACGGGCTTCCATAGATTCAATCACATTATGCACACTCTAATTCTAAGAGCTGTCTTCTCCCCTCCTCTACCTTGTCTGAAGTTACTGGGTTTTTTAGACACTAGTGCCCCCTGCTGGATTAAACCAAATAAAACATCAATATACCTGATCAGTATGAGTTAGAATAAATAAATGACTGGTATCTATATTAATATACAATATACATTACTAGACCAACTCTCTTATTTACAACAAATACATACAAGTTTTAATCAAATTGATTAGAAATGAGAATGTAATTCCTGGAGAATTCCGGAGAACCCGGAGGAAACCCACGCAGACACGGGGAGAACATGGAAACTCCACCCAGATGGGGATTCGAACCGGGAATCCCTAGCGCTGAGAGGCGAACGTGCTAAAAAAAAAAAAACTATTACTACTAAAAGTACCAATACAAATATGTAAGGTCACCCCTTCATAGGGGTAAATAAGTGTTAACTGCATGTGTGATCCACACACATATGAACGTGCCATTGATGTCAAATCTTACAGTGGAATTTTATAGAGACTACATTTAGCATGAGAAACAACAATGTAGCTTTGTAGACATATGATGAATGTGTTTCGTTTCTAAATGATTAAAAAGTATTAACTAAATGTGGCTCAGTGATAATTAATTAAGAAGTCATGCCTTTTTAACCTTCAAATTATGCCTAAATGTAAAGGCATCTGTTTTTAATTAAAAATAAATCATGGTTGAATTGAACTGACAAAGCAGTGTTTAGTTTCTTTTGCATATGTACTGTATATGTGAAGTGACTCACTTCTCTGGAAATGTGGTTTGGACGTTTTGTCACCTGTTTTTTTTTTAAGCTTAATGAACAAACTAATGCATGAACTAAGAACACACATGCTGCATGCTTCTCAGTCCCCTCAGACTTTCACACGTTTAATTTACATTGCATTCACGATCACCTCACGCAAATAAACATACAAATTCAACATTGTCATATTTTTGAATATAGAATGTATATAGAATGAATATTTAGAATGTATATACATAATTAAGATGATTTTAATAAAAAACTGACTTTGATACGACAGATATAATTATAGAATAAGAAAACATTTGCAATTCACCAAACCCAGTAATGCAGGGTTAGTTAAAAGCACTACACACTTATGATTTATTAACTTGTTTATTTTTATATAATGTACATTTACTTTTTTATCCAGATTTATTTTTGAACAGACAGAGTATTCAGACAACTATGCATTACAAATGCATAAGTTTGTATGACTTCCTATTTCCACTCTTCTAAAATGTCTTCCCACATGGCTGTGGGGTGTTTGTGGATATTCACATCTGTAAGTTTAGACACAATGTTGGCTTGAGATTTTCATTCTAGTTTAGTACTCAACTTCAGTTCTAGTACTTAATTATATAGTGGGATTGACAATGGGGTTTTGTACACAGCAATGAAGTATTTCTATTTCACCAAACACATCCAAAAATGTCTGTATGAACTCTGCTTTGCAAACAGGGACACAGTCACAGCTGGAACAGAAGATCATTTTGTTTTCCACATAATTAAAATCATGCATTTGTCTGAAAGGCACTGCTAGGTATTTGATTTTAAACATACAGAATCAGAATAAAACGGCTAAGCAAAGCAGCGAGGGAAAAAAAAGCAAGCATGAAGTGATTCTGAGAACAAGGTTATAAATAAGAGAGTGGTAAGTGTATTTAGGTGAGAGTAATGGACTTATTAATTATGTGATGGGAAGCAGGTGTGTTAGAATTCAGAGGAATTGGATGGATTAGTTAGAGAGAAGGAGATGGAACACAGACACACAAGCTTTTCTTATATTCAAAGTAGGCTTACTAAAAGAGTAAAGTAGGCTTAAAAATATATTTTATTCAATATAAAGTGAATAGACCTTTAAATTTTAAAATAAAATGTATAAAAAAAATATAAGTATAAAACGGAATAAATTAAAGTAATAAACCACCTTTTTTTTAACAAAAACATTACATTTCATCTTATCTCATTATTTTTTGTTTAATCTTATGCAGTCAATTCACCTTGAATCCATGTTTTTGGACTGTGGGAGGAAACCGGAGAACCAGGAAAAAAAAAAATCCAAAAAACAATTCGGACAAGAAAAAAACATGGAAACTCCACCCAGATTGAGATTTGAACCTGTATCCCTATCACTGAGAGTATGCTGTTGTTCATCCTGTGATCACGAATTCGCATAAATTGATTCATTTCTGAAGGAAGAAAAAAAAAAAAGAAAAGATAAATTAAAGTCAAACTGTACCTTGTTTTCATGAATTCATTACAGAGATCATAAAAACAAATACTTACTTTATAACCTCAAGGTTTGATAAGTCCACTGCTTTAAGGAAACAAACAAAATATGTAATTACTTAAATAGCAAAGTGATGTTTCTTTCAAATCACTAATAATGCCTTATTTACAATACATCATTATACCTTATTTATGCACACATATAAACACATTACTTCATTATAAATGTATTCATTTGAGCCACTATATGATAATTTTTGTCTAAATTAACTCCTTAGTGCAGAAAACATTCTGAGCATAAATATGTTAAAAGCTCATGTTGAATACAATACAGTGTAGAGTTAGTAGAGTAAATATTCTTACTCTCAGAGCTGAATTGGGGAAAAGGACAACTATTGATATATTCTGTGTGTGGGGTTTGGCTCGTCTTTGAAAGTAAGAATTCCTTAATTCCACAATTGCCACAAGAACGTATTGAGTAAACCATCATTTTGAATATCATAAATATCATTTATTTAAGCATATGATCCAATACATAGACAAAAATTTTGGAACCTCCACATATTACATTTACATGAGCTTAATGACATCCCAGCTGCAGCTAGAACAACCTCAATTCATCTGAAAGTGCTTTCTGTGGGTGTGGTTAGGATGTTGGACCATCATTCTGAAGGTTGAGAGTTTAAATCATTCATTCATTCATTATCTTCCGCTTTATCCTCTATTAGGGTCGCGGGGGAGGGGGGGGGGTTCCCCATGCCCACCCAGGGGAGAACGTCTCGGGCGCTGGGCAGATACACCCAGGACAGGGCGCCAATCTATCGCTGGGCACACACTCACTCACACGGGACACGCGGACACGGGGAGAACATGGAAACTCCACCCAGATGGGGATTCGAACCGGGAATCCTTAGTGCTGAGAGGCGAACGTGCTAACCACTAAGCCACCATGCTGCCAAGTTTAAATCAAAGATCTTAAAATGTTACCAATGTGGGCACTTAAGCAAGGCCCATAATCCCATTTGATCCAGGGGGTGCTGTATGTTAAAGCCTGTGTTTTGTCCCCAAATAAGTTGCGATAATAGTAATTTGGTTTGGAAACTGTGGAAATGCATGTCTGTCTACTGATGTGTACACCAGTAATGGTCAAAACAATTTCAATCTCTTTTGTTTTTAACATGCCCCACACTTTTGCTCCATTTCCACGTGTAATATTACATTTTGTCAATAAGTAATACATTTTCTTACCTTTTCTCTTAGATAAAGTTGCCAAAACAATCACAATGACAATGACGCCAGCAAGGACAGCAACTGTGATAATGAAGATTATCAATGAGATTTGACATTCTGGCTCCACAGAAAATGCAGAGAAGTGAACCGTCAGATTCTGTTTTCCGTTGTTTCCGTCGATCTGGCAGGCATAGTTTGTTTTGAGTGGATTCACAGGGATAAATGATACTGCTTTACAAAAATATGTCTTCACAGTCACTAGAGAGGTGTTTATGTTCTCTGGCATGATCCATGTGACATTTGGTGGAGGAATTCCTTTAACATCACATGTTACAAACTGCTCCCCCGATGGAAGTGTTTGTATGTAAATACTTTCTATTGCTTGTGAAACTGTTGAAAAAAAGGAAAAACAATTATACTAAAGCCATTGCCACAAATATAATAACTAGAAAGTTTAGGTTGGTCAATAAACTTTGAATTTCTAGACACATTTCTCAGGGCATCATCATCATCATCATGTTTAATAGATTTTGGTTACATGTACTTTTGGAAAAATGTTACTGGGTGTACTTTTTGTTCACATTCCAGTGAGCATCCAAAGGAATACCAACAACAGATTTACAGATTAATATGACAATAATAAAAATAGTAGTAATTATAATAATAAAACTAATAATAATACTTATATTAATACTAATAATTAAAATATTAATAAATATATTAATAATAATTGGTAATAATATAAAAATTTATATAATCATCCATCCATCCATTATCTTCTGCTTAATCCAGAAGAACGCTTCGGGTGCTTGGCAGATACACCCTGTACACACTATATGGGGCAATTTGGAGAATTCAATTGACCTTGATCTATGTTTTTGGACTGTGGGAGAAAACCAGAGAACCCGGTGGAAACCCACGCGGACAGGGGAGAACATGGAAAATCTATCCAGATTGGGATTCAAACAGGAAACCCTAGCGCTAAGAGGAGAACATGCAAACCACGAAGCCATCATGCCACCCAAATATAATAATCATCATTAATTATATTAATAATAAGAAGAAGTAAAAGATTTTTACCTCGGATCTTTAGTTCAGTTCCAGTACGGTTTTCATGTTTAAATTGTCCCTGCTCAACACGACAGAAATATAGAGCTTGATCTTTAGATGAGACATTTTGAATCATCAGTGAGACATTCTGTTTTGCTGGGTTTCCACGCAGCGAGTATCGCCCCAGTGATTTGGAACAGTTCTCCGACTGAGAACATTTAAAAACCACAGGTCCCACAAACGAGGCATACATCCTCCAGATTACGATGACGTTTCCTTCACCATTTTCAGAACTAAAATGGCAAGGGATGATCACATCCTGACCAAATTCAACTTCAACAAACTCAGGCTGAAACACTACATCCTCCGCCAATAGAACTGAAATAAGAACATGTTCTCCAGTGAGAATCACAGCAAAATAAAATAACTTTAAATGATGCAGAATAAATAAAATAAACATACCTGTACAGCATGTAAGAAAGTTAAAGAGCACACAGCCCGGATTCATCTTTGTTTTGGACTGACAGTGTGCATCAGATGTTACTTTTTTTCATTCACACATACTGCTCCTTAACACGTTCACACGCAACAGCCAAAAAAAAAAAAACGCAAATAGTCCAGCCTACAGCGAAGGTCATGAGTACAGAAAAAACTATGCATGTTCAAGTCCACTTATGTAAGTCCTAAAGAGGAACTGTTATCGTTATTTTTTATTAAAAGCCCATGCAATCTGTCATCAGCATCCTCTTTAAACCAATCTATTTAAAGCGGTCCATCTAGGCAGAACTTAGAACAAATAGAAGGACCAATGTGGGACACTGTTTCTTGAGTGACAGCTGGACCAGCCTATCAAAAGTGTTGTTAGCCAGATGTTAAATCTAAACCAACTAACTATATTAAATTAATTATGTTTTTCTTAATCTAATTGTAAATGGTTACCAGTTAAAATTCACATTGATTTCTAAATACTTTTTATAATATAGAAAGAGTTCTGAGGTGTGTTTTCCTTGACTTTGGAAAGTCAGAATGAGAAGCAAGTATCTTTAGTTCTGCTGCAGGCTAGAATCTTCACTTTTAAGACTCCTTGGCTTTGGAACAGCCTTTCTGTCATTTGTTAGACTCACTTTTGATATGTGAAACAATAATTCATTTATCTCATATCATTATTTTCTGTATAATCTTGTACTAGCGTTGGGGGGGGGGGTAGTGGGGTGGTTGGGGTTCCCCTTGCCTATCCAGGCGATATCGTTTCGAGAGCTGTAAAGATACAACATAGTGCCATAGGGTGCCATCCATCGCTGGGCACACACTCACACATACACACTATATAGGGGCAATATTGATGGAGATATTTGGAGCAGCCAATTCACCATGTTTTTCAACTTTGGATGAAACCAGAGAAAACCCCACGGGGAGAACATGGAAACTCCACCCAGATTGGGATTCAACCTGGATCTCCAGTGCCGATAGGCAAACATGCTAATCACAAAGCCATCATGCCGCCCACCAACTCATTTTCTGTAGAAATATTATGTATAGTATAATTATTCTTTAATTATTTATAGTTCATGGCTTGTTATTGTAAAGTTTTTGTTGGCTGTTCCATTCATCAAAAAAAAAAAAAAAATAAAAAAAAAAAAATAAAAAGAATTACCAAAGAAAATACCAATAAAATGAAATCTGATGATCCAGCTGAGTAAAGAAATAGGTGTATATATAGCCACTGTGTGAAATTTTATAAATCTTCAATGCACATAGAGTGATTTACTACAGAGTAGCCTTGGTTAACCTGAAACTTCTGTTTTTGAAGAACTCCTTCCTGTCACAATAGATGTGTGAAATACAGGAAACTAATGCATTTCAACCTACATCAAAGACAATCTTTATGCTGCACAAAAGGAATGATAAAATGTAAACATATAAAAACATTTTAATGAGTAAAACCAAATATTTGTGATTTATATCCGTTTTAATACTTTTGTACAGTTTTCTGGCAGAAATTTTGATATGTGGGTGTGCATATCGTGTGGTTAACATGCCACATTTTATGTCAACTGCAAAATAACCTGTGGTCCTACTGAAATGACTGTAAAGATGAAGCTCTCTCTCAAACAACGTGGATGCATGAGCACCAAGAAACCTAACTAAAAGTATGAAAACCAAACCTTTACATTGCTGCATCTAAATTCTTTATTTTAAAGGTTTTAATGTATTAATGACTTTCCTCTTATCAAACCAAATAGACAGTGAAGGTGGGCCATCTTGGCTGAGGTCTAAGCTGTTAAATCTAAACCTTTGCAGTATAAAACAAACAGCATGCACATACAGATCATCTGCAATTTCATAACCAGAGTGCACAAACAAAAACATTTGAACTGAATGACTATCAATTAGGAATCAATTACAATGCTTTACAAATGGATACATTATGTTCCTCCAGCAGCACTGTGACCGTGATCAGAATAAGTAGATTAGGATATGAATATTAGGAATGAATCATTCCCCTCTCCAATTATTCATTCACATAAAACATCAGGGGCAGCATGGTGGTTTAGTGGTTAGCATGTTCACCTCTTATTGCTGTGGACCCAGGTTTGTATCCCAATCTGGGTGGAGTTTTCCAGGTTCTTAATTTCCTCTCTCAGTCCAAAAACATGGATTCAAGGTGAATTGGCTGCTCTGAATTGAATGAGCATTGGGAACCCCTGGTGCAATCCTAGTTGCTAATATAGGATTACGTGGAAGATAATGAGAAAAAACCTCGGAATAATGCATGAAGTGTATGCCTGCTACATTTCCAGTGCAGAATAGTAATTTAGTAAAGTAGTAAAGTTTAGTAATTCACAGTAGAGTTTTTAGCTCATTTTGTGTTCAACCAACACAAGTGAGCCCATGTTGCTCCCATACGCCTACAGTATTTAAAAAGATTAGTAAGAAATAAAATGTAGAACATAAGCTTTATACAGTATATAATATTATTATATTACCACGATGCAAATGATGGAAGACAGTTTGCTTTCCATTATCAGTCATTCACAGAACACATACAGAAGAAACTAGACATAAAACAGCTTATGAAATGCAGCCCTAACTTCTCGGTTTAGCAAGAAGTGGTGGTTTAACCAATCGCGTCAGTGTCATAAATGTGCTAAAGAGTCATCCACCAAAAATGACTCATTTGGGTTCCTGACAGAAGGAGGGGTAAGAGAAGGACAAAGGATGTGAAGGGCAGTAGCCTTTGCACAACACAACATAAACCAGACTACGTCCAATAACAGGAATAGGTACAATAACATAATTAAAATCTGCAGTAATTTCATATATATTTTATATGTTTATATTCTGTACATACTGTATATATGAAAATAGGTCAATAAAATTCTAAAATGATCAGATATTTAGGTAGTAGAGAAACAGAGGGTGAGTCCAGAAAGTGAGATGAACCTAATAAGTTTTCTAGTAAATATGTAAACATTCTAAGGCGCGTGTTTTTGGACACCCAAAGGCTCCTTAAATGTCCAATATTTGGTGTTTTTCTCTAGAGGGCAGCATTTATCTTTTTTTTAAACTTCTACTCACAATTTCTCATCACCAGTGCCATTATCAAATACAAACACCATGAATCCCTGAAATTTTAAAAGCAGTTTATTTCAACATAAATTTAAAATAAATAAAATGAATAAAATCATTATATTTAAAAATAAGAATATAACAGAAACAATTGTTTTGTGGATTTTATTCTAGCATTGTCTTTTTTATAAGCAGTAGTACTACATGGATTAAACTGACAGAAACCAAAAAGACAAAAGCCTTCAAATGGATTTATATTCATGCAATTCTGCAAATCAGAATAACATCTAAAAATATGATTAATCATATGAATTCAATTTAATTACTTCTAAAACCTAGTTTACTACTTTTAGGACACGAAATCAGTTTTTTCTCATATTTGCTGTAAAATGATCCTCAGATTTGCTTTAAAACCAACGGTACTTTAGATCACAGTAAGTTGTAAATATCAGGGATGTTATTTGGTGGCATGGGAAGCCTCTAATTTTCTATCTCGATTCAGACTGACGGCCGTTTCCTCCAAAGAACGGCAGTGAATCTTGATCGGCTTCCAATCACAGCAATTTGGAGGTGGAGCCTTCTCGGAATCGACCCCCCCCCCTTGTCTCTGACGTCATGAGCGAGCGGCCGGTCCGTAGCGAGACGGGAAAATGTGGACGGGCGCGGCGATATAAACTGGAGGCCAGCCGCTCTCGGACGGTCCTCCGGTCAGTTGTTTTTTCGCGATGCGGCGGCTCGGAGCGGTGAGGTCGGAATCGGGCCGCCTGCAGCTCCTGGTGCTCGTGTCGGCGCAGCTGTGCTCCATCACAGGTGAGTGCGATCCGGCGGTGCTGATGCGGGGGAGCTGTTCTTTGTGCTGGTGCTGAAACGCTCGGCTCTGGCGGTGTTGGTGGTGCCGCGCTGCGAGCGCGATCAGAAGCTCTGGTTCGAGCAAACTGCGGCGAGTCAGGCAGCCCATCAAGACTTGTAGCTCGAACATTGTGGACATCTCCGTTTTCGAGCCGTGCAAAATCACCGTCAAAAAGTAAACTACAATTAGTGTAGACTAAACGATGTGATGTGATGTAGCATTCTGGATTAAAAAGAAGAGAGTTAATGTTTCTCAACAGACTTGTTTCCTCACTTTGAAATGATTTGTTTGAGAAAAGACATCTATAAAGCCATGCTCTCCAGCAGAAAATCCCGACTATTTGGACTTTCCGTCATTTAAAAACTCCAAAGTCCACAACAATAACAAGAAAACGAGTTAAGTGCAAACTGTGCAAACTGACGGGACATCTTGTTTCTCCCATTGGATTATGTGTAATCCAGGAAAGATCACGCGGCAGTATCGTTATTTAGACATTTGGACAGATCCGACACTATACCTGTACGAGACAATGGCTCTGCAGCAGTGACAGTGATGGATGAGGCGCACCAGTGATTTAAACCTCTCCGCATCAAATCCCTAATGTGTAATTAAGACAGTGGAGATCTCAGAGATCCTTCAATTTAATTTTCACCAAACGTTAACAAACAGACAGTTAAAGGTATTTTATGTAAACTAGCAAAACACTCGAAATGAAACATAGCAGAGTGGATTCAAAGAAGTCTATGACAGAAACGTTTCAGTTTGACAACAAAGTCATTCCTGGTAAATAAGACATTTTAGCATAAACTATTATTTGACAGATAATTATTTATTATTATTATTATTATTATTATTATTATTATTATTATTATGTAGGTATTACCTTAAATAATCTTCTGTTGATCTTGTGTTTATGAGCATAACACCAGGAAAAGCTATTATACGCTTCTGGAACCATAACCTTTGGTGCATAAAGTGTACAGTCATTTAATTTAAAAATCTAAGCCTATTTAATTTTTGGGGTTTCCTGTGCCTTTACAAACATGATCATTTTTACTCATTCTGCTAATGACTAAAGTTTACATGAGCAATTATTTGTAAAAGTATGATGTGTGTGCTAATGCTTCTATGTAGGCCTTTTATTCCAAAACCTTTGTAGTAAGAAGATGAATTAACTTTGTTTTAATTTAAAGGAATTGACATTACAAAGCGAAAAGTCTGTCACATCACAGTGCAATTAAGTAAAATTAAAACAAAAAAAGCATTATAACAGACATGACATGTAAGAGCTTGTATTAAACACCGAAATGTAAAATACGAGGTGCCTGTATTGCTGATAAATGAACGCAAGCTTCTGCATGTAGTACACAGTTAGTCCTAAATTTCATACAAAAAAGTTGGACTTTTTCAGTGATAGCCCTTATATAGTGCTGCATTTTCACACTACATTACGCTCATGATTGTTGACCATGGTTTGCGCACATATACTTGATTTCCTGTGTGGAATATTACATTTTAATGAACTAAAATACCAGATACTCACGGAGAGACATCACTTGGAGTAAAAAAGCAGTTTCTAAAGACTAACGGACTGACAAATACTTCAAAATCTGATATGTGACACAGAAATGAATGGTAGAGCTCCGGAGTTTACTCCCATTGATTGCAGTATCGATGAGTAGAAGGAGTGATCCGTAGAGGCACGTATAGCTAAGCTAGACTGATAAGCAGTGGGGTCTCATTGGAGAATGAGTCACTGCAGACTGAATGAGTCAGTTTAATCAGATAGGCTTCCACAATAGAGCAGATGTAGACAAAAATCTGTGATTTTATGATGCTGCTATTACATTGCGTCTGCCATTCTCCACATGGCGACATGTTTAGCTTTGGTTCTACTTTTATCCCTTTGCTTGTATACAAAAACATAGTGAGATATTAGAGCCAGATTTGATATTTAAGGGACATTGTGGTTTCAGGAGAACAATGTAGAAGTTCATTCATTCATTCATTCATTCATTATCATCCGCTTTATCCTCTATTAGGGTCGCGGTGGGGTTCCCCATGCCCATCCAGGGGAGAACGACTCGGGCGCTGGGCAGATACACCCAGGACAGGGTGCCAATCACTCACACAAACACACTCTATATGGGGCAATTTGGAGAACTCAATTGACTTGATCCATGTTTTTGGACTGTGGGAGGAAACCGGAGAACCCGGAGGAAACCCACGCGGACAAGCGGAGAACATGGAAACTCCAACCAGATGGGGATTCGAACCGGGAATCCCTAGTGCTGAGAGGCGAACGTGCTAACCACTAAGCCACCGTGCCGCCCTTACAATGTAGAAGTTAATAAATAATATATATTTTTAATTATGGATACTGGTTGTAATTAAGATCAAGTTTATTTTCTGAGAGTGTTCTCAAAAAGTGCAGATTTGAAGCTCTAAGTACAACGTGATGTCTATGGTTAAAAGTTTTTGTTCTCCAGCCATGAAGACTGTAGCAGAATACCGCTGTGCTTTGCCATGATAATTAGGCTCAGGTGCCTTGCAATTTGTTCCAACTGTGGATGCACATGAAGCTAATTATCCCCATGCTA
The DNA here is from genome assembly GCA_019802505.1 of Corydoras sp. C115. NCBI lineage: Eukaryota > Metazoa > Chordata > Actinopteri > Siluriformes > Callichthyidae > Corydoras > Corydoras sp. C115. Next base: position 1,610,950 of record JAFMOC010000070.1, read on the forward strand.
AGAGTGCATGTGGGACATTGCCAGATACAATGAAGTTTCTTGAGGATCACTTCATCTAACTTCTCCTCTCACTTCTATCTTCAGTGCACAGCCCTGTTCCAAAGTCCTGCGCTGGCTGCCTCATTGCAACCTTATTTTCCAATTGTGCCCCCTGTTGGCAGTGCACGCTGTGTTGCCACTTGGTTGTCTGCCGGCAGCAGAGCTTTATCACTCAGGCCGTCTACCGATGAAAAAATTAGAAGGCAGCATGCAATAAGACACTAAGCCCTTGCTGAACATAGGAGGAAGCCAAGGGTCATCAATTGTGCATGGTCCTATCTTGCTTGTTCAGGGTGTGCTTGCTCTCTGAAATCATCGTCAGTGTGCTTGTGCGGTAGTAAGAGTAGGTATGGTTTGGATTCTAGTAGTCACATGGTCATCTGAGGTATCATTTAATGCCATGTGATGTATGCAGGATGTCCACGTAACTGGAGATATTTTATTCTGCATTTATTTAATCTATTTTAAGAATGTTATATAAATTATTATATATTATTTGCCTCCTGTGGTTTCTTATCTCACAGTGTCTCATAACGCTGTTATTTTTTGTATAGTTTGTGTAAATTTGGAACATTATGTTACATTTTCCATGCATCAGCACGCATAATATTTACTTCTTTGCTGTGAAATGTTTTTTTCACCTTCAAAAATGTTTATTTAATGTGTTATTTTTAGCCCAAACCCATCAACACGTAGTGCTAATGGTAACATTTGGACTAATACTTGGTTGCAAAACAAAACTGTAAGAAAAATAACAGACTGAAACATTTGCTCCATGTGAATTGATTCTCTAAACAAATTGAAAGGCAAGGCTTGTTCAAGTGTCTGAATGAGGCATCAGGTGGGGATGATTTCCACCAAATCTCACAACAGCTCCAACACCAAATCAATATTTATTTAAATAACACATTTTCAAATCTGACTCCCTGCAATATTAAACCAAATACCAAAAAATATACCAAAAAAGTGATATTTTTTTCTTTTTTTTATTGTAGCTTTGAGAAAACCATATATTACTATGCATTACATATTTTACGCCTCTCCATCCTCTACCTCATACATCACAACAAATGGCCAGTGTGAATTTATATGCTTTTTTCAGCTAAATTCAGGATTGAAGCAAAACCTTTTTTCCCGCATGCTCATGAAAAGCCATTATTCTGAGAAATGACCCATGAGGAGCTACTTTGCATTAAACAGCAGAACATTACTTAGCACTCACGTCTAACACTAGAGCTTCTAGGGAGATGTGTGTAAGTGTTGATTCTGAACCAAATATGAATGAGGAACTATCATTAACCACTATTGTTGCTCATCTTGGATGAAATCATGCCCTTTTATAGAAATGACTGTATTCATTTCCTATAATACTGCTTTTAGGTTCACAACACATGGAATGTAAAATTGTTCTTATGATTCTAATTCATCATACATTAAAAGTTCTAAAATAAACAAATGTCAATCTTTTACAAAAATCAATATTTTGAACTTTTCTGAACCTAAAGTCCATCATAGTGAACTAATTCAGGGTGCAGTTCATTAAGTCATATGGCACACAGGTGGGTGACAGCATCAAACATGTCAATAGGCTTGTAAAACCAGGTCATGCTGTTTAGATCCAAGTCAAGCTTTGCCAAAGTTTTCATTCTTTTTTCGTCCAGAACCAGTTAAAACAACCCCGAGCTAAACGGCGCCATGCCAGTCCCTCAGGGGAATTTTTGGGCATCGCTGCTTTGTGCAAACCTAATCAGCATACCATCTGATGAATGTGCATCGCAGCACACTGATTGATGCGATTCCCCCACAAAACTCAATATGCATCGCACCAAGTCGCTAATCTCGTCTTCGTCAGGAACTAATGGAAGTCTGGCTTCTGTGTGTTCTCTGAACTTGTGGTAAGACACATCCAGTTGAAACAGCATCGGTTCTTAGATCTCTGGGCCAACAATATGACAGACTCATGACAGGGGCAATTAAGAAAGTGATGGAAGCATGGCCCGGAGCATTTAATGAAAAATCAATTGGAGATTTGAAAAATCACTTTCCACATTTTAATTAATGTATAATGTATGAATTAAAAATGCTGTGCACACTAAGTGTAGGGAAAAAAATTCTATGGTTGATGCACTGATGAGGTGGAGCCTTTTGATATTGCCTTCTTTTTACTCTCTTCAAATAGTTTCCTTTTAGAGAGAGGGAAAAAAAAAAATTAAAATATAATATATATATATATATATATATATATATATATATATATATATATATATATATATATATATATATATAAAAAAGATTCAAGGTGAATTACCTGCTCTAAATTTCCTCTACCTAAATTGACCCTATATAATTAGTGAGTATGTGACAAGCGATGGTTTGCCCGTCTGTCCTGGGTGCATCTGCTCAGTGCCCGAAACGTTCTCCTCTGGATGGGCATGGGGATGCCCTCTCTAGCAGAACATTAAGAGCAAGATGAATAGAAAAGCTGAGATGATCAGTTAACAAAGGTATACATGTATACCCAACGTGTTTTACAGAGTCCTTTTAACAGATGACATTATCCTTATGGTGTATGCATTTTACAACTGACTATATAAATAAGTAAAGGTAAAACTCAGTTCATTAACAGAAAATCCTTTGCCTCATTATTGGGATATCATGAGTTAAACTTCCGAAGATTATATAGCCAAGAAGTGGCACTGGATAATTGGCACTTCTAAATGGAAGGGAGGAATGAAATTTGTGGCTTTCCTACGAAAGGGTCAGGTTAGCACCCTCATTTGCCCAGTGATGTTACACGAGCTGCATTTTGAAAATCAATAATCTTTACATGAACTGAATGTTGTGGGTTCTCTTTATTTTTACATTTGAAAAATACTAAATAAAACTGCATTAAATGCATGTAATCACTTTAAATATAATTTTTGATTATGTAGTAGGAAAAAGGAGGAACTGTGTCATGTGAAAGACAGGCCTGTGTATGTTCACAGACTAACTGGCTGCCTGTTTCCTTAAGTAAAATCATCATCATATTATTTTATTCAACATAATCTGTCACAACTGTGTAATGCTTTGGGGAACTAATATTCAAAAAAGGTCATAAGTAGCATGATTTAATTCACTCGAGAAACATTCGCTTGGTATTGTTATCATATAAGCAATCTTAATTAAGTTTTTTTTTCTCTGCTTCATTCAGAGATGTCATTCTTGCTACATATTATACTTTGTCATTAATAATGTTCTCCAGAGATCCTCAAAATGTGTGTTCTGTTGTTCACGGTTTACACGTGTGAAACAAAAGCAGAGCATTTAAAAAGCACTGACTAAAAACATTGTTTTGCTTAAAGTGTCAACAGCATCACATGACTATTATTCAAGCTCTGCTTTAAATTGTTTGGCTAAACAATGAATATGGATTATGCAGTAAAAATAAACATTTTATAGGATTGTGTATTAACAATGTAGCTTTTTTTTATATTATATTTGTTTTTACTGTCACACACACATACTACATTGGTCATTTGAGCAAATAATGCAGTGGGATCGCAGTTGTCACACTTTCATGGACAGTTGTTAGATTTCTTTAAATACCAATTTAATTTTAACTACATTATTAAAATTTATATACAATAATACATTTTAAAGCAACAGTAGCTTACACTACACCATAAAATAACTTTTAAAAAACGGGTGTGACATGTTTTATTTAAAGCAGCATTTATTCTCAGTTCTGAGGCGTTTTTGCTCTGCTCACATTAAAATGATCTCTTTTCCATAACTTACAATTCAGTTAGTGCATTAATCAATATAGACCAAGTCAACCAAATCAAGTGTATTGGAGTAGCAAATGTTGTACAAAATGTTAAAGCCTGAGATTTATTTTCTACTTGTTCTAAAGTTACTGCTGAAAGCACGACCGCAATCTTAGACGAGCTTCTGACCCTGCTATTTCTGTATTTCACTTCTCTGAGAATCGCAGCGCATGCCACACTTTTCCTGCATGTAACAAGCACTGACAGACTCCTCTCTAGTGTTAGTGCAATGTCCATAAGTGCACTGCAGTCTGTCAGCTCATGCAATTTGTACTGAGTCATAATGTGAAATTGTACATCCCACTGAATCTCCTCATACACATTTCAAACCATAACCACATTTCAAACTTGGTAATTTGTGTATGAAAATAGACCATGATACATTTCAGGGAAATGTGGTTAAATAATAGGAAAGTCACTGGTAACCCCTCTAACTCTTCGAGATATACAGCAATATGTTGTCTCAAAGTGAAGAACCAAGCTACTGTACATTCTAAAAAATATATACAATATTATCTAAACTGTAATATGTAATTTAATATAACACAACAGATTATACAAGCTTTATGACCTTTTCTACCACATGCATGTAACCTCAGAAAGTGAGTCACGCACTGCGAGTGCATTAAAATAGGAAATTTTATGTATCTGGGTACGTGAGGGGTTTGCAACCTTAAAATCAATTAGAAAATCAATTATTTATGGTGTATCAATTCAGTGCCTGAACTCATATGTGGCATCTTATTATGTGTATTTTGCATTTACAAGCTTTACAGCAACAAGCGCGTTTAATAATTCATAATCTTGAGGTCATTGTATAAGCAACATGATGAATGAACTCCGTTTTAGACACAAAGCCGATTAATCATAGTCTAATTTGAAATTTGAGATTCATAGCTTTTAATACCTATTAGACACAGTCACGGTGCAACCAGGATTTTTTTTTTACTGTTGTGTTAAAACTCTGGCAGTAATTAATACATTTGCATCTTTTAATGAAGATTATTTTGATCCAAAAAAAAAAAAAAGATTTGAATAACAAAAATATTTTATGATAAAAAATATTTTATAATAAAAATTTGATTCATAATTTCAGGCTCGGAATTGGAATCCATGTCCTACACACCAACACTGTAGCTCTGTATAGCTCAGTAAAAAAAAAAAAAAAAAAAAACTCTGCACATTATCCTTTTTATGAGAGCATCCCTAATCAGACTGAAAGCATTAGTATAAAAAAATATAACTATCACCTTGGAAATTACAGTTGCCATTAACATCTTTAATGCACAATCACATCTCCCTTTCACATTGTGACCTCGTGTAATGCATTTTCGCATATACTCAGTTTATTGCAGATTATTTGGTTATGACAGAAAATTATTATAACAGCTGTCAAACTATAAAATATTTACTAGATACAAAAAACCTGTGACAGAAAACATAATGGCAGACATGACATGCATAATGGAAGACTTTAATGACATCATTTGACAACTGGCATGACTGTTTTACATTTTTTTCACTACCATGCCCAATAAAGTAATATTGTCTACACATATCAATGATGGCATAGACATAGAGACAGCTACTAATTAGAGGTCACCTTAACATAACTTTTATTACGAAGCATAAATGTTTATGACAATCCAGGTCATGTGCTTTGTGTTTTCCAGCAATTTCTTTACCAAAGTTTGTTGAATCCAAAAAGTGTCTCAATGATAAGTATCCAGCCGACAGGCTGATGTATTTACCCTCACTGTCGCAGTTGAAGCCTGTTACCTAGCAAGGCGGAATTATCTTCTCAGAGTAACACACCATTGGCAAGAACTGCTGTATTAATCAACGCCCTTGTCATCCCAGGGTTCAACATTATTAAACTCGCAATGGCTTGCCCATCCAAGAGCTGCCATCCATGATGAAAAACAAGAAAATTAAAATGACACTAGGTCAAGGCACATCTATGATGTATACTAAGTGAAGCAAGCTTGTGGTTGAAAACAAGAATGAAGAGCATTTAAGGAATATAGAAGCATTTAAGTATGAGGACTTTAACTTAAACATTCAACCCACTTAGTGAGAGAGAGGACACCAAAGATGTGCACCATAAGGTTACTTCTTTTGTAAATGTAAACTTCATTTTCTTATATTTTACTGATCGGTTATCTGCACTGTGGCCCTTACTGTTATGTCAGATGAATTGAAGCAAAAAAAGAGAAAAGTCCAAATATAATTGTCAGGGTCTCCACATGGCAAAAATGGCCTGTGGTTTGATTCCTAGGTCCAGTTTGTGTATATTGTCTGCTAAGAGCTACAGTTTCCTTTCACAGTTGAAAGACTTGTAAGTCAGGGGAACTAAATTGCTTTTATGATGGGATGTGTGTTATATGTTTGCCTGTGGTTCTGCTCTGCGATAGACAAGAAACTTCTATTACACCTGTCTCACCTTAAACATTAATAATTCAGGCCAGAACATTCTAACCCAAAATAAACAATCGGTCTCATTAAAAAAATAAATGGATTTGCTGCTTATCACAAAAAGCCAGTAATAATGAGAAGAAACCCAGAAATTAAAAAAATGTTTGATATTTACAGTTGTATTATGCTGTTTAATTGTATTGAGCCTAGATCACGGTACATACACCCTGATACTGGTAGGTGGCACAGTGTTCTTTTATTTAGAAAAAATATTGATATATAGCAGGTGTTGTAGCTCAGTGGTTAGGGCTGTCAATCAGAAGGTTGTGGGTTCAAATCTCAGGTCTACTGAAATTAACCCTCATTGCTCCAGGGGGCGCTGCATCAACCCTGTATTGTGACATAAGTCACTTTTATATAAAATTGCCTGCAAATTACCAAATTTATTTATTTTTTTTTATTTTTAATAACCACATATATATTTCAGAGTAAAAATAATAATTAATTTAAAACCTGTATACATGTTAAATACAGGAAACCTAACAAACATGACAATCAACAGTCTACCCCCTAAACACAATATGTGAATTTCTGGAAATATTGAAATTTCCATGATTTCCAAAATGTTTTTCTAGCAGTGGAACATTGTAACTTGCTTACAATGGAATATACTTTGTGTGATGTATCTTTTAAAGGAAACACATGTTAAATCTTTTCTTTGTGATAACCGGTCCTTTCATCTCACTCTGGTGTCAATTTACTTTCCATATCAGTCATCACACAAAGATGAAATGATCTTCCTCTTCTTATCCAGTTTACACATATTATAAGTGTAGTGTAAAAGTGAAGTTGTTTTTAACAGGAAACTTTTTGATCCGAGAGATCAGCCTTAATTCTTGTCCTCACTGACAGTGGTGAAGGGTGTGTTCTGCTCCAGAAGGCTGTTTTGTCAGCTTCTGCTGTTTTTAGTGCATACAGTTGACATTAGTGCTGCTCTGTTAATTAGACTCGTCCCTGTTGATCCGGTCCCTTGCTGACTCACCAACTGCCACCAGGGAAAAGAGATCTCTGTTTTCTGTCAGGACCCCGTTCTCCTTGTGTATCTTACACCCTGTCTTTCATTATTTTGTTTTGAACTACGTGCTGCTAAGGTAAAGGTTACTGATGCATTTCTCTCATCTTCAGGGACACATTAATTAGCAGCACCATGCGAACGCTGAAACATTTACTTTCAGACGAATCCAAACTAATGCCTTTCTGATTGCAAACCATGTCAAGAGTAATGGCAATGTAGTACCTAATGGTTTAAAGAGAGAAAGTTAGATGAATGGGATTGAGCTAAATTGCCACTTAGGCAGCGCTACATAGCAGAAAAATGTTATTCAGATAGTTCAGAGTTTAATACAAATGAATTTCTGGAGTGACATGAATACCAGCAACACTATATCCAGTCATGCATATGAACGGGATGACGTGACCATCCTTACAACAGACGTACAGCAGGTTTTATAGCTTACAGAAGGACTGCAGGGAATTTATTACATATTAAATGTGACATCTTTTCTAAACACCGATAAAGAATCAGTGCTTGTGTCGGAACAAAAACAGATAAGTGTTTTAATACAAATAGAAATAGTTACTTAGTTGAGCTTATGTGAGTTGGGTGAGAAAGGTCAATGGAGAAGGGAAAAAGAAAGACTAGCACAGTAAGAGATGTTGACAGATGCTCTGCCTTCAGCTATGTAGAACAGCTGGTGGGTTGAGAAGCCTTGAGCCCAAATCGGTTCAAACACAAGCACAAGTACTTTCAAGCTACCACAGGGAATAAAGCACAGAGAAAACTTTGTTTTTTTTAATATCCCACCATGGTGTGAAACAGGCCAATTAATACATTCACTAAATTATATTGTAAAAATTATGGGCATATATAATACTGGGGTTATTTTAGGTTGTGTGGTTAATTAACCAGGCCTGTGACCTGAAGGTCCCTGGTTTGAATCCAGGTCCCATCAACTATGGCTGAAGTGCCCTTGGGCAAGACACCTAACCCCAATTACTCCCCAGGTGCCGTGTACCGGCTACACACCACTCTAGTCCCGTGTGCTCACTTTACCAGTGCCAGTCGGGGTCTACTCCATGTGAAACACAGAACATGCATGTTCTTCTGTGTCTGCATAGTTTCATCCCACAGTGTAAACACATGCAAGTCAGGTAATATTAGGACTATAAATTAACTAGGTGTGAATACATTTCATAAAATATGCCAATGTACAACTTTTCACTTAAACCATTCTTCTGTAACACAACGTAGTCCTTTAACAGTTAACTTTGTTGCTAGGCTACATGAGGACTAATCAGCAAACCCGTCAAGCACCACACTAAATTCACTTTTCTCTTCTTTAATTATACCATAAAACAAAAGACACTTTATTTTTGGTGACTTTTCTCAGAGGAACACATTTTTTAGTTTTACATTTTACAGTTTTTTTTTTTTGCATTCTCCAACGAACCACTCATAATAAATGAATGAATCAATGAAATCTTTCGAACAGTGAATGGTGCATTAATAAGATTGTTAAATAGTAATAGGTGTGTGTCTATCATAATTGTACACTGGATGAGTAGATAATTCAGCCAGTTGGATTTCAGGGCCAGACAAATCTCAGTTTTTTTTCCCCACAGTTTATTTGTAAAAAAAAACCCATACCATTACATAAATATATGTTTATTACACAAGATCAAAACTTGCTTTGCTGAGTAAGTGATTTCTTTTCCCAGGTATGAAATTTCCTAATTGCAGTACAAGTTAATTTAAGATTATGGACTGGCCAGGAAACTTATAAAGCATTCATGTGAAGAAATGAGGCAAACACTATCAATGGTAAAGTTATTTTTAATGTATAGATTATATAGTCCCAGTATGCACGCTTAAGGCCTCTAGCAATGAGAGTTTTTCTTATTGCATTTACATAAGATATAGATGAGTAGGGTCATAATAGACATACTTCTGTGCAAAATAAATATCTAGCCAAGTTTTTCTTTCGACATAGAATTCATTGTATATTATTTTAAAATAAATACAGGATCAAAGCATCATTGTGTGTAAACTGCCTGGTCACATGGAGGCAGGGTTTTCCAAACACAAAACCCATTACATGACTAATTTAATACAGTTTAGCATTTCAGCTGGCATATAACTAAAAACAAGCACGCACAAACACACACACACACCTACTTTGCAGTTTGCAGCAGCTGAGTCTCTCTCTACTTGTTTCCACCTCCCTTTATCCACCTGCAGAGACACAGACATTCTTTCAACACAATGTAGTAATTCAAAAGTTAGAATTGTTGCTAGGCTACATAAAGACTAATCAGCACACTTGTCCACCCCCACATTGAGTTCACGTTTTGCTTCTTTCATTGTACCATAAAATTAAAGGCAAATTAGCTTTTACTTTGTTGGTGAGTCTTTCCCAATTCTTTTAGCAGTTTTTAATTGTATTCCTAAAAAGCTATTTATTTAAAAAATGACTTCTTTTAAATAATTCCAATCATTCTTACATGGTTGGTTTTAGTTTTCTTATTTCAGTACAAGTTAATTTACGATTATGGGCTGGACAGTGTAGTCTTGTTGCTGAGGCAGAAACGATCAATGAAGAAGTTATTTTTAATGTCAAGTCCCCATATGCGTGTTCATAGCATGGGTCAGATTATTGGATTAGATACGGACTCTAGCTATGAGGGTAATCCTTATTGCATTTACATTTATTTATAAAATATTGATAAAATGGGATCAGACTAGTGTTTTTATATACAGTTCTTGTGTTTTTATATACAGTATATTAAACATCAGACTCCATGGTTCAATTAGTGGAAAGTTTTGAAAAAGATACAAGGCCAATTTCTTTTATGGTTAGAATGTAAAAAACTGGACGCAAATAAATAAAAAACTTTCAATATGAAAAAATTCCAGATTTTGACTCTACACAAAATAAAACTCACTAAATTCATATACACTTGGCTGTGTAAATTGAGAATTCCATACCTTTAAATATGAAAAGCAGTTATATGTAAAAACCAACTTGTAACAAATACAGTAGGAAGTTATGTTTTTTCATAATAGTGTATTTATTAAATTATTTTTAACTCTTCTTTTACAAGTCAGTAGTAATTGTAATTGTTCAGTACCTGCTTTGGCTAAGCAATATTTCATTATGTTAACTCAATTGGTAATGTTGAAACTGAACAAACGTGGATGATGCCTTGGGCTGAGGCATAAAAACGATTGTGTGGAATGGAATTTGCATGTTCTCGCAGTGTCTGTTGTGGTTGTCTTTGAAAGCCCCTTTCTAAAAGATAGTCTATTTTTATTTGTTTAGACTTTTATTATGACTTATTTTATAACAGTATTTTATTTTTAACCTTTAGTTTACTAGTGTGACAGTTTTTCATGTCCGTCAGACTGTATATTAAAACACTTTAGCAGTCATACACAATAAACTTTACCATCTTTTTGTGGCCCATGATAAAACCACACACAAAGACCACCATTTATTCATGAGATCTGCTCTGTTGCCTCGGCTAACGAAAACTTTACCATAAAGGTACCTCTATCCATACCAGTCCAGCATCTAAAGAAATTACAATGACCTGTGTGTTGTTGAATGGCTTAGTTGATGTCCTTTAGCCCTACAGCACCAGACTATAATATACATACCCTCATAAAACCTTTGACAGAATTGCTCCAGGGAGACAGATGGCTGCCGAAAATTGTGGGATTGAAAGCAGTCAGAAGATAGCTAAAACAGGCATGCCTCTTGGTCATCTAATAGTATTTCAGAAAAGTCATTAATGCTTAATGACCTGGTCTGCAGCCTCATAAAATCTTTTGCTGCCTTCCCTCTGGGGAAACTTTTAATTGGATTACATTTTTCCCCTTTCCCATCTTTTAGCTTTCTTTCAAAATCCTCCTTGATTTTCACTCATTTGATTCGACACTCCTTGGTGTCTTGTACTAATAATTTGAAACAAGAATTGCAGCCCCCTTTTTTCCCTTAAAAACATACATCTAATGTGCTTTCATGATTCACCTGCAGAATCCACACTACTAAGAGAAATGCAACTGTCAGCACAGCACAAGGTGTATTGTCAGCACCTTTACTCTCCTTTGGCCTGAACTGTAATGGCAAGGAGAATCGTACAGACATGATTGGCTCCAACAGCTGCCAATCCTCTTTTGTATCCTAATTCAATTTGACCTGAAAGTTTGAAAAGTTACAAGCCGAAGCAGACATCCAAGCTTTCAGAGCAGGTTGGTAATAGAAGACCCTTTTTAGAGCAACAACATTAAAACCCATTATGCCATAAACTTTATTTACGGAGCACTTGGTTAATACCTGTCATAAACAGCAAATCAAATTTCCCCTTGGTTTTACATCTGCCTGGAGACCACTTTGCACTCTCACGGCTTAGCTCCTTTTAAAGGTGGGAGCCCTGATGAATTGCTCTGTTATTAAACCTGAAATACAGCTTTGCTGATTTGAACATTTAGGACCTTAAAAATAGTCCTGTCATCAGATGAAACTGCATTTTTACTATTTCAGCTCTTTTATGACTCCCAATTTTACAGGCAAATATTACAGGCATATTTATTGCTGCAGAACATTTGAGAAATGTAACATTCTGGAGAGAGGAATATGTTCTGCGAAGTAAATTTATTTATGCATTTTTGCAGTTATGTGATTGAATGAAACACCTCTGAGACAGAGATTTAAAAAAAAAAGTACTCGACCCAACAAGAGCAAGAATGAAACGGTGTTTGTTAATCACAAATGGAGTGAACTGATTAACAATAATAAATTCAATTAAAATGTGTAAATTCCTTACAGCTGCAGAAGCACAAGTACAACCATGTCCCTGAATAGTGAATGATATTTACATTTAAAATACAATCTGCCATGATCCTACTGCCACCATTCATTTATTCATTATCTCCCGCTTTATCCTCTATTAGGGTTGCGGTGGGGTTCCCCATGCCCATCCAGGGGAGAACATCTCGGGCACTGGGCAGATAGAACCAGGACAGGGCGCCAATCCATCGCTGGGCACACAGACACACTCTATATGGGGCAATTTGGAGAATTCAATTGACTTGATCCATGTTTTTGGACTGTGGGTGGAAACCGGAGAACCCGGAGGAAACCCACGCAGACACGGGGAGAACATGGAAACTCCACCCAGATGGGGATTCGAACCGGGAATCCCTAGCGCTGAGAGGCGAACGTGCTAACTACTAAGCCACCGTGCCGCCCTACTGCCACCATGTTTCATAAATGTGATGAGGTTTAATGGTCTTGTTCAACCCACATTGATAACTTTAATGAATCAGGATTTAAAACCCAATCCTTTACATTGAGAGCCAACACCCCATCCACAGCACTATCACCAAAACTTTTGCAATATAAAAAAAAAATAAAAATTTACATTTACAATGAAAATAAATGTTTTGCTTGTTCTCGTTATTCTAATAGTAGTGTCATTATAATATTTTCATCATGGACTTGAATTACTGTGCAAATTAGTAAACATGTACAATTACTTAATAAGTATTTGCCTAGAATTTAATTGACTATTCCAAACAGATGTAATTAAATAGAAAAAGAAATAATTGCTTTCAATACAAATGCTGATCATAATAACAGAACACAAAATAAAACTATGATTATTTTCTTTTAGATTAATATTCTCCAGCATGAGTCATTGTATTGGTCTTCATATTAGCAGACATTACAGATACTACATTGAAATTACCGGAATAGATATATTGGATATCAAATAGATCAAAATGAATTATCCTCCAAAGATATTTCATTTATCCCTCTGATGGTCATCATAAGAGTGGTTTATTGTCATTATACAGGTGATTTCTTTTTATGTTTGTGACTTACAATGCATTCAGCGGAGTTCAGTTTGTCCATTAGGATGCATGCACTGGCTTTTTTACTGATGTGTTTTGTTTTACTGTTGAAAAAAAAGCTACTAAGTAATGCATGTTCTGAAGTATTCAACATGTTGTTCAAGGACATGTCAAAAGATAGCTTAGAACCATGTGGTTACCTTGGGCTGTCTGCCAGAAGATACGGAAAATGCAGCAAGATCAGTTTTTCTTAGGTAGGCCAGACAGAAATGCAAGATTTTGCAGCTGAAGGATGAGGAGTCTTTGTTCTTTCTATGGCAGCAACTTTTCAGTGTCTCTTTGGGAGGATTATCAGCAGGCCAGCTTAAGATGAAGGGTAGAAGAAGAGTAAAAGACAAAAAGCCGATAGAAGTGATGGCCAATTCCGAGAGCTGGCGGATTGTGATTCTGACCTTCTTTTATCACTCTGACCCACTGTCCCCAGGAGCAGAGCTTTGGATAAGACATGCAACTTCCCCACAAATAACTTGAAGCATGAATCAACGCATGCACTTTACCTTCTCATCTACATTTAAGACTTTCTTGCATTCCAATCTCACAGCATGCACACTGACCTACTTTGAAACTTTCGACTCTTCAGGCTTCATGCATATGAAGCGCTACCGCAGTTTGCCATCTGTGTATTCATGTAAGGTTTCAAGTATACGAAAGTAATTGCTACTTACAACAAATAGTCACATTTTCAATCTGACACACTTTCAGCTCTTATTTAACAGAAAAAGCTAAGACTATATTTTTGACGTTGGGCAGAGTGTAACAAATGTTTACTACAGTTGCAAGGCCACATATTTTCCCGTCTGTGAATTTGTATGGATGCAGGCATGTATATGTCTATCTTGTTGCCCCAGCTGTTCCAAGCAGCTTACAATTTTGTCATATTCAAGTCTCTGTTAGAAAGGATTCACTCTCTACATCGTTTCAAATGTTGAGTATTATTGGCCAGAGCATCAGTTAAGGTTTAAAAAAGGAGGGTTGGTATTTTTAGCAGACACATTGTTATTACAGGGTCCTCTTGAATCACTGTCTTGTAGAGGGAGTGGATGATTTAATATTTGTAATAAGACTGTGGTTAAGTTCTTTGTAATGTAACATCACAAGACATTTTGACAGCATTCACTGACTTGAAGCATCTCATCAAAAGCTCAATTTCCAACCCACTGTTTATTTCTTTTCACATTACATGGCTTCCCCTTTGAATAAACTAAATTAGCAGCACTGATCATTTTAATGCATGTAGTGTTCCCACAGCCTGACACTGTGGTTATATATCCCAGTGAAGGTGAATATCGATTTGCGGGAGAGCAGGAGTGACAGTGCCCTCAACCAGACTCTGCAAGCTGTGCAATAACACGGATGGACCAGTTTATCAAACGCCCTCTCCATATCATGCCGTGTTTATTACTCTACCCATCCTCATAAAAAAAGAGCTCCTCTCGCTTCCCTCCAGTTGCTGAAACGTGATTTCCAGCCCTCAGAAGCACATCAGCAAGTCACAGGCTATTTAAAATGGCGCACCCGTGACAGCAATAGGACCATGAATCAATGCTTACTTATAGACATGTGCCAAGTTGAAGTTTTTAAGCCGGGGCTTACTAAGAACTGGATTTGTATTTGTAAGATTTGGTTTTAGGAAGGTTATCAGATTTAATACAACTGTCCATGTATTTGTAGTAAATAGATAAATATATATATAAACAGAATCACTTAGTATCTTTATACTGTTGTTTGTAATGTTGTAACCAGTAAAAGGTGGCACAGTGGCTTAGTGGTTAGCACGTTCGCCTCTCAGCACTAGGGATTCCCTGGATTCATCTGGGTGGAGTTTCCATGTTCTCCCCGTGTCTGCGAGGGTTTCGTCCGGGTTCTCCGGTTTCCTCCCACAGTCCAAAAACATGGATCAAGTCAATTGAGTTCTCCAAATTGCCCCATATAGTGTGTGCGTGAGTGTGTGCCTAGCAATAGATTGGCGCCCTGTCCTGGGTCTATCTGCCCAGCGCCCGAAACGTTCTCCCTTGGATGGGCATGGGGAACCCAACCGCGACCCTAATAGAGGATAAATCGGAAGACAATGAATGAATGAATGAATGAATGAATAACCAGTAAAACAAAATAAGCTAATAAAAAGCCAAACATCACTAATTTTGACCACGCATGCGCATCACTTACATGCATTTCTAATTAAAAACAGGATAAGAGGCAAACCAACAGAAACTAAAGAGCCAGAAACACAAGAAAAATAACATGCCATGAAATAACTACATAAATAGAAACAAGCGTCAATGAATATAACTATTACAAATGAGATGGAGCCAAAAAAAAAGGGGGAAAAATGTATATTATTTTATATTAAATATATATATATATATATATATATATATATATATATATATATATATATATATATATATATATATATATAGAAGGCTTATATAATAAAAGTTTAGATTTAAAAGATAGCTTCTAAAGGCACTATGATGGTTTTAAAGTGGAATCAGGTGTTTTATGGTTGAAACAGCAAAACAAAAAGCATAATGAACATTTTTTTTCTGTGTTTTATTCCTAGCAAAATACCTATTGACCGTCACTGACTTTTATTTCTATGTTTGAACCAGGAGGAGGTGTACACCTCCTGTAGATGCAAAGTTTTTGCCTCCATGCCTGTACATTTCCTTTGGACAAGATTGTTCTTCATCCAGTCCAAATCCTATTTGCACAGAAATCAGGCACAAAAGTACAGCTGGTCCTGTACTCATGGAGTTATGTATGTGTGGTGCTTAAATATTTAGCAGTATATGTGGAGCAGTCATGCTGTGATGTATTGTGGAGCAGTGCCAACACTACCCTTTTCACATCTCAGCAGTTCTACCACCTCTGTTCACCCCTGCACACACAGCTACTGATGCCATCTGGGCTGTATTAATCCCTTTGCATCTCCTTTTTTCCCCCTTCGGACTTATGGATAGCACAGGCAGTTAAACAAATCTCCTGGGTTAGACTGTGAAGTGTATGAAGAGGGCTCTGCAGACACGTCACGTCTGCCAGGACGGACGCTCATGTCGCTCCGCTCGCTCACCGCTTTGAGGACTCACTATAGAAATCCAGTCAGTAGGGTGTGAGATAAAAAGGGAGAAATAAAGCAGAGTGGAAGAAAACTCCTTTTTATTCACTGCTCCCAGGAGCCGGTTGAGGATTTAGCGAAGTTCATAGCTGAAGGTTCTTCTTTCCTTTTAATTGCATTAACCTTTATGCTATTTTGCAATTAAAGAGCTTGTTGTTATTCAAACATGATACTCTCTCACCGTGCCTCGTGCCGCTTTACTGACCATGAAATGAACTTCAGCTGCTAAACCTAAGGTTATTTTATTCTGAAGGTTTTATTCAAATCCACCAACCTCAAGAGGTTTATGCGGCTACATTCCACCATTGTACTAAAGTTTACAAAAACAAGTGTTGGAAAGCAGGTGAGAAGAAGAAAAGTGGCTCAAGGATACAGTAGCCTTTTAAGTTTAAGACTTTATTTATAAAAAAATCTGCTTGTCAAGTCTAAAAAGGATTTAGATTACCTACGATTTCATTGCAAACCACTTATTGCCCCATATAGAATATGTGCATGTGTGCCCAGTAAGAGGTTTGCGCCCTGTCCTGTGTGTATCTGCAAACTGTCGAAATGGGCTTCCTTGGATGGGCATGGGGAACCCCCCCCACAACCCCAATAGAGGATTAAGTGAATGATAATAGATGGAATATCCCAGTTACAGCATTATACCAGAATGTATATGTCTATCTTGAGGTACATTCTTTCTTATTTATCAAACATTAGGCAAACCCGCCGGTCCAATAGAAATCAGGTTCTGTAAACCAGAATCAGTCTCTACATGACCACGGATGTTTTCAGCTTTCCCAAAAATGCTAAATGCAGCAAACAGTGATGAGCAAATAGCACCACTTGTCTAATTTTCTTTGTTGTTAATTATGTAAGTACCATTAAAACATTTAGCAAATTGTCTTTGACCCACTTTTGCCTACGGAGATATATATATATATACACACACACACACATATATATATATATATATATATATATATATATATATATATATATATATATATATATATATACTGTATATACTGTATATATATATATATATATATATATATATATATATATATATATATATATATATATATATATATATATCAATTTAAACTAGTTTTGCTTCAACAAACATCAGTAACATGATTAAGGAAAAAATAATACTTCATATTTCAAAAAGGTTTTTGAGGTTTTGCACATTCCAGTTTGTTAAAGTCGGTCTTAATTTTTGCTTTAAAACTAATATCTTCTCTCCATTGTGCTTTGTTTCACTCTATATAAATAATTATAGATGACTAATTAAAGGGCTGACAGAAGGAAAGTAATTAGGGTTCCCTTTTGTTTTGCTCAAACAACCATGTAATCAGAGTTCATAAATAAAGCCTTAGGCATCTCAGGGGTCTAGTGGTGAATATTACTCAGTGTTAGAGCAAACCTATTGCATGTGCTTATACAGGACCAAAGGTATCAGGGGGTCTAAATTAACTATACTGTCAAAATAATATAATTTAGATTCAAACCTGTGCTGTGTACTTGATGTTCTATCGTGTACAGTTTTGGATGTTCCCCCTGTCTGTGTGGCATTCTTCCAACAGGTTGGTTACTTCACACTGCAGGTCTCTTTAGTCTGAGATTATGAACTGACCCCTGGTACAGATGAACTGATGATCTGTCCAGATAATATATTTTTTTCACTTTTATATAATCAAAGCCAAAGATTGGTATGGCATCCTATGCCCCAAAATTAATATATTTATTCATTCATTATCTCCCGCTTTATCCTCTATTAGGGTAGCGGGGGGGTTCCCCATGCCCATCCAGGGGAGAACGCCTCGGGCACTGGGCAGATACACCCAGGACAGGGCGCTAATCCATCGCTGGGCACACACTCAAACACACTCTATATGGGGCAATTTAGAGAACTCAATTAACTTGATCCATGTTTTTGGACTGTGGGAGGAAACCGGAGAACCCGGAGGAAACCCACGCGGACACGGGGAGAACATGGAAACTCCACCCAGATGGGGATTCGAACCGGGAATCCCTAGCGCTGAGAGGCGAACGTGCTAACCACTAAGCCACCGTGCCGCCCCCCAAAATTAATATATAATAAAAATAAATAAATAAACATATAAAATGTATTAAACCTTCAGCTTTGAATGTTGAATAAGACTAGACAGGTCTTTATATGCACTGCTGATCTAGTCTGGATAGATACTACTTTGGATAGTTGAGCAATATGAGCCTCATTACTCTTGAATGCTTTCATCCACTTTGAGTCTGAAGATGCTGAAACGAGCCACAATGCTGATGGATGTAAACACGACAGGTCAAATGCTCGGGAAATAAACCTCGTTTAGCTGATTGAAATGTGACTGACCCTTTTATTGGATTCACTTACCACAAAAACAATGAGAGAATGACACATCTCATATTGCTTTTAGTGTACAGGGCATATATAACCTTAACAACCTTAGTATATAAATCTTATTCATGCAATGTACTGTATTTAGCCGATGATCAAATGTTTACTGCCTGTGGACGTCTAGCCCATAATGCTGCTACATGACTATGGGCACAAATATTCAGTAACTACAATTTGGTATCATCACGTACAAATTCTGACATTAGAACTGTTCAAAAAAAGTACAAAGTCTTCGATCTTTTTACTTCTGTCTTCTCAAAATATGTTTCTCCTTATTTTATGGCAGAAATGACATTTTCTGTCTTCATCAATGCTGTGTAATGGCCCAGTTTACAGTCCTGGAGGGAACGATGGTTTTGTGATCATATGCATATCTTTTCCCCCAGGCATGAAGTGAAGAATTCTTGTTTACATTTCAGTTGTAGATACCTATTTTTTTTCAGTTTTAAGATGATATATACATATACTTCATAAATATATATTCTGATTGAAATGATTAAAACGTAGGATTTAAATCATTAACGTGCAGGTTTTCTTACTGTTATTTTTCCGTGGTTAAGGTCAGCTGCTTTGGTGCAGGTCAGGCAGCAAATTACAGAGGTATGCCGACACGTTTAGCAACAATCAAGACTTAAATAGTAAGAGGAGCACTCTGCTCTATTTACTATTAATAATTACAGAGCAGCTGCTGGTGTAAATTTTAGGAGCATGTGCCTCTTATATGTGCATGACTAAAGCTTGTTTTTATATACATTATTTGTTACTAAGGATGTTTTTTGGAATAAAAAAAAAAAAGGTCTGCCAGGATGGGTGACTGAGATAGAACAACGAGGAGTGTGGATAATATTAAAGGAGACACTGGCACATTGTGAAGTAGGTCAGATGTTCTTTTTTTTATTTTTGAACTGACTACATTTTTTTCTAATTAAACACGCGCATGCTTAGTGTTTGGTAAATACAAACAAATAAAAAAATAATGCATGTTAATGAATAACAAATTTTACAGTTTGTAATTAAATTATAAAAAAAAAAATAGCATCAACTTCATCGGGATGCAATTATTTAACTCTCCATAGCATAAAACTGGGTAACACTCAGATTAAATAGACAGAACCTGGATTTTTATTCGACAACTGGCTTTGCAGTCCGACTAGGATGATGCTGCAAACATCATTGTGGACACTCCGAGGTTTTTCACCAAACTCAAACACTTCTTCTATTTTCGGAAAAATAGACCACTAATAATTTAACTGATAATTAGAGAAATTTTGAGTTTTTTTTTTAATTAATTAATTAATTTATTTATCTTTACTAATTTTGAGTTTTAAACACTATAAATATCACTATGTACTTTATTGAACAGACACATTTCTAGTTTAATAATTTCTTTTTTTAATTCATATGCATTTACAACATTTTCCTCTCATCCAGGTTAACTTACATAAAAGTTTTTACATGCAATCCGAGCTGCCCTGTTCTAATATGAAATGTATCGTTGTACCTCCAGGATGTAATGGTTGTCACTGGGCTGTGCTCTCTAAGGTACTTAATATACAGCAGAGGGAAATTTAACTTTGTGGCCCTTAAAATGTATGCATATTTACTTCAACGAACAATACAATCTCAGGAGAGGGACATTTGTGTAGAATTTACCCCAAGTGACAAATGAACTTGAATTTTACCCATATTTTTGAGTGTGCAGTCAGGGTTAAGTAAGTTGCTCAATAAAAAAAAAATGGAAAAGAAATGGAATTAAATGTTAAAAATTCATCCTAATACTCAACTACTAAGCCACAGCTGTCCACCATCAATGTACTTTATGAGATCTTATTAAATAAATCCATATACTGAATTTGAGTATTGAAAATGAGATGACTGGTTAGGATGAGAAGTGCACTCCCTTTTAAATACCTTCTCACTGGTCAGTTGTTCAAACAAATGCAAACCTCCCATTTCTTTAAGATTTTAAAATATAAAAGGGCAAGATTATGAAAGAGTATGTAACTTCTGCCAGCTTTAACATACTATAAACAGCTCTAAACATGTTTTGAAGGAATCTTTATTTTTTTCTTTTTAATCTATTTATTTATTATTTTCAAATTAATCTAATATTTTGGTTATGGGCATTATGGTACAATAAAAGAAAAACTAAGCCACACACACAGACCAAAGTAAAACCACCAAATGACCCAAACATCATGCAGACAGCTAGAATTAATAGCTAATATAAGACAAACTTGCTGACTCACCTGAAGCTAAAGATGAGGCTCTCAATGGTCCTGCAAGATGTCCTCAATGGACTTATATAGTTTTCCAATTGTTAAATACAGACACCTGATAACCACACAATCTGTACATGGCTGTCCTACACTGTTGATGCTGAGCATCAGTCCCCCACTGACCCTTGGCCCTCCCAAGGTTTATTCCTTAAAATAACAACATAAGAGTTTTTTTTTCTTGCCACTGTTGCTTGGGCTGGCTTTTTGGGGGTTTAAAAGTTTACAACACTGGAAAGCTGCTTTGTGACAATTTACTATTGTAAAAAAGCACTAAATAAATAATCAGAAGGAGAAGAAACCCAAACTGGTGGCTTATGTAACAAAAAGTAACCAATCAGAACATGACTGAGATAATTAACATAACACAATCCACCTGAGTGAGAAAATGAGTGAAGTAACAAAATTAGGACTAATTAAACTAAGTCAGGGTGTCAAAATAGGAGTCCAAAACCAAGAAAAGCCTAAATATGTAATATAAAGGTTTGGTTTTTAAATTTTCTGTAATCTAATTCAGCTCTTGACAAGAATATCTTGGCTTTTTTTGGCAAGCAAAGCTTTTTTCTTTTGCCTTTCAATTGTTTAGGATGTTATCTAAACTTTTTTTTTTAAAGTTGCCATCGTATCATGATCTGAGTTTAGTGGATGGATGAATGAACACCAAGCAAACATAACACAGTCCAAAAGAAAAAAAAATCAAGTTTCAAAGGAAATGTTCCAAGATTCACGATCCATCAGGTAGTTAAACTAAAACCTTTTTCATTCATTTTAGTAAAACATGAAAAAGTTTAAACTTGTGGCTGAAAGGCATGTGTCATTCTTGAATATTCCTTCCCTTGCACATTAAAAGGTGATTAAATGTGGCTACACTTTCTTGTGCTTCATGCTTTCCTCACACAGTTCAGGGTAATCGAGGTCCAGGTAATGATGGCATCCGAGCAGATTACAGCACGCTCTGCTGGAACAGGCTCAGAGCGCAATGCTTTGAAGGATGTAATCTGAGGATTTGGGGTTAGCAGCAGGAGGATGCTCTGGAATAAAAAGGCAAATTGAAGCCTGGGTGAAGCTTTTGCCATGTTGACCTGCCTACAGAGCTTAATGTCAGACTGGGAGTGTGCAGTGATATAGTATCTTGCATTGTGGGAGTGCCAGAGAAGTGTCCGTGCGATTATTTTTATAAGGTTATGATTAATCAGTATCCTTGACAGAGAAATAAAATACATTTTTATTAACATATCATGTCTGTAAAAGTTAAAAAATAAATATTACAAAGCAAAATATGACAGAAACTATCTTTTAAACATTTTTTATCATAGACTGGTGTTATGACATTAACTGTTTCTTGTTTCTTGTTTACTAATCAATAAGATATTCACTGTCACTGATAAAAAGAACATGAGCGGGTTTTTTTTTTATTATTATTATTTTTTTATATTGTACTCTCATTAGAAAGTCATATTCAAACACCATCCTTGGTTCGCTGTCAAAAATAAGGGTACAATGACAATCTGTCAATTAAGGTATGATTTATGCTAATGTAACCCAATGTAGGTTTAATTATTGGACCGCAAAGTAACTGTGGTCTTTTTGAGGGCAAGTAGAGGGTAATGGCAATGTGACATTCCATAGACTATTCTAAGCAAATAAATCCTTCAAACCCAGTGCATTTCACACCTAGGCCTTCAGTAATGGTCCATCTGAATCAATCCACCTGTCAATAACTATTTTATGGTTATAGAAAAAAAACATCTTAATATGCAAAAATGCAGTATAGAGAGCCACACATAAAAATCATCAATAATAACCACATAAAATTGCAATATTATTTAGGGATACAAAAATTCTTATTATTTGTACAAAAAAAAGAACTGAGCTCTAACATCAGCACTGGGCCTTTAGTTCCAACTACACAGCTTTTGTAAATGTTCATTTGAACCGTGGTGTTTGGGGACACGTTCTTTGTCCAAGGCGACTTCTCAACATAATTAGCTAACTACTCTTTTGGAAACACCTCCAAGACAGGGTTCTGCCAAAAATCTAGAAATGATATTCTGGTCATGCCAGCCAAACACTAATTTAGCAGAGAACATTCATCTTTAGAAGTACAGATTAGTTTAGTCTAGACTAACTGACAAGGTGCTTCAGTTCTTTTAATAAGATGATAGAAATGTGTTGAAATGTGCAGCAACCATGGAGAAAGCTTTCATCTCTGAACAGTAGCATGCTTTTTCTATTTTTTGTGTACCATGCTAACAGTCAATTTCTAAACATTTATTTGACATTAAGCCAAAAGTTTGATTCTAATTATGCACCATCCCATTATCAGCAAGCCACCAACCTGGAACGGTCAGTCACAAGTCACTCTACAGTATAATAACGGCGGGTGTCAACATTATAGATAGCATTGTCAAATTACACTAAATAAAAAAAACATGAAAACAATATCAATTAACTGCCAAGAAAAGTCGGGAGCTCAGATTAATGCTTTTCATAATCAATCTTTAAACAACTAATTAGAGAGTAGGTTTTGGTCACCTGCTTGCCAAAATTTAAAGGACTTACATTCACGTTCCTTTTGACCGGCATCATGCACAAAGGAAGTAGATGCTTAATGCTAAAATAAACAGCCTACATTTTCAAAGCAGAATTTATTGAATGCTGTTGGAAAACAAGAAATTTTATACTTGCAAAAAGTTGTATTTTATAATTATTCTGCATTATGTAGATTTATTTTAGATTATTTTCTTTCATTCATTCATTATCTCCCGCTTTATCCTCTATTAGGGTCGCGGTGGGGCCCATCCAGGGGAGAACATCTCGGGCGCTGGGCAGACAGACCCAGGACAGGGCGCCAATCCATCGCTGGGCACACACTCACTCACACACACACAGTCTACATGGGGCAATCTTGAGAATTCAATTGACTTGAGCCATGTTTTTGGACTGTGGGAGGAAACCGGAGAACCTGGAGGAAACCCACGCGGACACGGGGAGAACATGGAAACTCCAACCAGATGGGGATTTGAACCGAGAATCCCTAGCGCTGAGAGGAGAACGTGCTAACCACTAAGCCACCATGCCGCCCTAGATTATTTTCTAATTTTATAATATATATAATAATTTTTTGCATTATTATAGATTTAAGTTTTTGGTGAATGGAAACTCCGAATTAATGAGCAGCCTTTGTTCCTACAATTTTTCCTACCCAATAAAAGTACCTCAAGTAACAAACACCTCCTATCCCACTCCAAACCTCACATCGCTGTTGCAAAGCACAGCATCGTGTGTGGATGAAAATAAAAAATCCATTGTGCAGATGTTTGAGTCATCTTGAAAGAGGCCACTTAAAAAAAACGATGAGCAATAATCAAGCAATTTTATAACTAGTTGTTGACATGGAGGTTTATGTGAGCTTTGGAACTTAATGGAATTAATTAAATAATAAAAGTAAATAAAAGTTTATTTAACTCTGAAATTCATTTAATCTGTTATACTCTCATCCCCACCCCCAAGCTTTATTACACATATGCAGGCAATACAGTGCTTCTTAAAGCAGAGCATGCAGCTGTACAGATTGAATGCATTTCTGAAGAAGGATTACACTGTTATCTTGTCTTGGCTTTGGTTGTTTTATCCAGTGGTAATCCTGCATTGTATGTGTCACGAACCAGCCATCACATTGCCTGACATTGTTCTCTGCACGTTGCTTACAGTGACAGAGCCAATTCAGCCAGATATTAACTCCAGCAATGACAAGCAGCAGTAAGCAAGCAAACCATCATATCAATATTAATGTGATTATTTTAATGTTATTTCCAGAAGAAATTCCCCACTATTTGGAAAAATAACTGGCAGCAGTTTGTGTTCATTGGACTCGTACTGGGCTTTTATTTCATTGTCTGTTAAATTCAAATGCTAAAAATGCCTCGCAGCTTTTGTGGTTAAAAATCAAGTACTTTGTTTTGTAACTGAAATGAAACAGCTGTAGTGGATTCATTATGAACTCATAAAGCAAAGCACAGCATGATGTTATGGGGGATTCAGAGAATGCCTAATATGACATCTGTTCTTTTAAGATAACCTTGGGTGGATTTCTTAATGTCTTTCTCTAGGTTTATTAAAAAACAAAAATGCTTTATGTTTGTTGATGTGTACAGCATTATTAATCAGTATTTATTTTTTCAGATTTTTGTTTGAAATCTAAAATTTGAATAAGTTCTTACATTTTTTCCAGAGTTTAGATTTGAGTATTTTTTTAAATACTCAAAAAGTCTCCTTTTAACTGCCATATCTACAGCCTTACTGCATTTTTTTTGCAGTATTTCTAAAAATGTTCTCCCCTTGATGAGCATGGGATACCCCCCTGCGACACTGGCCCCAGTATAGGATTAAGCGGAAGATAATATAATAAGATGAGATAATAAGAAAAGTTAAATAACAAACAACACTACTACTAACAACAACAACAACAACAATAATAATAATAATAATATTTATTTTCTGGTTTTCTAAAGCAGTATACCAGAACAACTGGCTTTAAGTGATATCTGTCAAATAACATGCTTTAAATGTTGAATTAATGTCATTAAAAAATGTAAAAATTGTAGTACAATTCGAAACAATAAATAAGCAATAAGGAATACCTATAAGTTAAAAGATAAGTGGAAGAATTGGAAGAATTTAAATAATATTGCACCAAATAATTAGCTTACTATAAGCTTAGAAAGGTAAGAAAATAGACTCGAGGCAATATCTGAATTGATCAATAAAATCCACAGCTCTCACATCTAGAGGTAAGATATTCTACAGCCTCAGGGCAGCTATGGAGATTTTTGAGAACTTCAAATTAACAGCCCTATCAAACATCAACTTATGCTGTAATTACATATGTGCATTAGTTGAGAAAAAATAAATGTATAATATTTCAAAATTAAACAATTATGTGCAAGAATCTATGGTCCTTTAAGGACCGTCTATAAACTTTTGGTTGATGGAAGCATGACAGCCAGCATGTGTAAAAAGCTTTTCCAGTGTTAAGACATATGATGGCACGGAAGTATGCCTTGAATGTCTTCTTCTTCGTGTATGAAAGCCTTGAAAAGTATTTGAAAATGTGCCTGAACACCAGAGAGATGGAGAGAACGAGAAAGTCATCATCAATTATTGATTCGCCATCAATGCTGAAGGCAGAACGCAGCTGGGAGCAAGGGATGTGGTGAAGGGGTTGATATTAATTTTAATGCCCTTCAGTCCCAGGGTGAAATTGAAAAGAAGGGCACCTGTATTGAGCGGCAGTAAACTCTGTTGTGTGCAAGATATTGACAGAAAATGTAATAAAATAGGGTCGTGATTTATCACTGGTCTGCTCCATTGTGAGGTCTGGATAAAAAAAAAAAAGACAATGACGTGAAAAGCCTTAATGCACAACTCTCAGGCTCCATCTCTTTCACTTGTTGTTCTGTTGGTAATTATTATGAGTCGACTGAAACGGGTGATTTGAATAAAAAATAGGTTTCAAATGCAAAAATCCTCAATCCTGAAAAATAGGCTTTTATAAAAGTGACAGATTTAATTTTGCAAAGCAATGAGTTTTGGGTTGCTTTAATAGCAAGGAATATAAACTAGTAATTTATGATTTACACACCAAAGGTTAACAATAGACCAATTATCTTTAGCAACATAAAACCTTATAGTTAATTAAATCATACGTTGATGTGAAGCTTCAATAGGTAATGATGGCCTATTTGGCAAAAAAAAAAAAAGTATTTACTTACTAGTATTTAAATAAACAATACAATAAAACTGGAGCTCAAAAAAAGACATGCAATTTCCAAACAGACTGGAACTTAACCCATGACCTTTAACATGTGAAGCTCAATGTGGCCAACAATGAAAAGGAAATTGATAATTGATATTTGTTTTTTTGGACTCGCTGGGTTGTCAATGCACAAATTCTCATTGCCACTGCATCCAGCCAACATGGTGCTTTTAGCTAGTTGTATGAACCAGAGAGTGCACCAAATTGGTGTAATCCCAGCAGAGAGGTACTTGTCCACTTCGAGTTACATCCAAGGGCACTACCAATTTTTCTATCATGAAACGGGTGGTGAAAGTAAATAAAGTGTGTTGGGCCAGTCGATCTGTCCTTGCATCCATCGATGCATAGCAGGAAGTCCCACAGTGTGTCGTGTGCCTGCTTTCATTTATCTGAGTGCTACAAGCAGACATATACTCACCTCAGAACACCACCATGATGTTCAGACTGAAAATTCATAATCCCGTTGTGGATTGGTAGTGGCTGGCAGCCATATAACTCAACAAAATATGGCTTGGCGCTCTTAGCCGTTATCTTAAAGTTGTGTGTGTTGAAAAAGCAGGAGCCTGGTGAGCACAATTTTCACAGTGACCTCCTGCCTCTTGCCAATCCCAACTGACTGCATTTCACCTTGCTATGGCATTTTGCTTCTCACAGTCACGCTACACTAAGCCTGGTGCTCACTGATTGGCATCTCCGTATGAAGCGCTGCCAGACAAGTGCAATTCTTATAACTTTACTTTTAACATGACCTGCCTCACGTTGACCACCCTACAAGCTCCACCATCATCCAAACGCAGCATGGCAACTGCAGGTGCAGCCCTGGCCAAGTAGCAATCCTTATCAGTTGGTTAAAGTGGCGAGAATTAATCTATGTTCCTACTTGTTCGATGAAAACAGGCACAAAGATGTAACGTGCACACACACACACACACACACACACACATACATATATATATATATATATATATATATATATATATATATATATATATATATATATATATATATATATATATATATATATATATATATATATATATATATATATATATATATTCACATCGGGTGGGATACATATAAATAAATGAAAGACAGAAAGAAAGTGCCAACATGGTCGCCTCTTAATGCTTCCGAATGCATGGCCATCTGTGGGTTCTATTCCAGTATTCTATCCACAGCCATCATCTTTTATCGACTGGCTGCTTCTGCTGAAGGACCACTTTCAGTAGTGCTGTTCTTTTTCCATTCTCCTGGCCCACTTTGGACAGGTGCAATAGAGCAGCAGGTGCTTCAGTGTTCTGACAGAAGGCACATCCCTACCACCCCTTCCACACCCAGAGTTTCTTCTGCCTTAAAAACTGCTACTCTGGCATTTACACACACAAAGACACACACACACACACACACATATATATATATATATATATATATATGCACCATATATGTACCCATAATATCACCACTCACTCACACATGTGATGCAGTCAGCACAGCTCATATGTAGAAAAGATCATCTACATATATTTATTTTTGCTTTACTACATGATTTTACTTAATAAATGGAACATTCTGTGCTTTTATCTGCACTTTAATCATAATGTAAGAGAAGCTATTTGATAGCCATCCACTTTCAAAGCCTTGATTTCCTTGAGTTTGCGCTGATCAAGGCATTAGAAAGGACTTTTTTTTTACTCTAAATGAAATTCAGGAGGATTAAAATAACTCTACATGAAACATTACCCACAGTGACAGATGCGGGATCATTTCTTTTTATTTTATAATACCCCATTCATTTTTGCTATTGATTCTGCAATCCTGCTTAGACCCAGCCTTATATGGGCATAACTAGAATGGCTCTGACTGAAAACTGATGAAACAAATCTGTGGTCCATGCTATGGTCAATATAGACAGTTATGATGCACCGCAACAACTAGGCGACTTCCTAGAGGGCTGGGATGTTATCATGTTTAAGCTCAGCTCTGTCACCTTTTAGTATAATTAAGCAGCCCTGGAAAATGTAGAACTGTTCTGTTAATTAGTAATCTTCAGGTTTTTTAACATTGTACTAGTAGTAAATAGAAGAGAGGACAGAAGCAAGAAAAGAAGCTCTGTTTAGAAAAAGAACGGAGATACAGCTGCCATCAGTGTAATACTTCAATTGCAAGTATGTCTTTTTGTGCATTCTTTTGGCTGCTGGGATGCAGTCTGGCAGCTTCCTCCTACATTGTTCCAAACCAGACCACCGTGTTTCCACATGTGAGAGCTACTGGTATGTGGAGCAGTAATTTATGTGAGTTGTTGCATAATTGTCAGAGGCACAATACAGCTTTCAAGCATGAAGCCAATGTTTAAGCCAATCAATGCACAGTGAGCACTTGTTTTGTCTTTTGCCTAAACTTTGAGCATGCTCTGAGACTAACTGTTGGATAAAGGCTATTCTGGCCAATTAAGCTGCATCGATTCATAGTTGAAGTCTGTGCTTGCTGGAGAAGCAGTCACAACCAAATGCACTAGAAAGGTTAAAAACCTGGCCTGAATTCAAAACAGAGGATTATGTGATGGGGAGTGGGGGCTGACACTTCCTTGATTAGCCTGGGTTACGAAAGTGAACTTGTATAAGCATAAAATAAATTTTATATATATATATATATATATATATATATATATATATATATATATATATATATATATATATATATATATATATATGGGCGGTTTCCTCCCACAGTCCAAAAACATGGATTAAGTCAATTGAATTCTTAAAATTGCCCCATATAGAGTGTCTGTGTGAGTGAGTGTGTGACCAGCGATGGATTGGCGCCCTGTCCTGGGTCTATCTGCCCAGCGTCCGAGACGTTCTCCCCTGGATGGGCATGAGGAACCCCACCGCGACCCTACTAGAGGATAAAGCGGAAGATAATGAATGAATGAATATATATATATATGGAGGTTAGTATCGCTCAACATCTAAATTATTGCTGTGAAGTACAAAATAGCAGTTACATGTCAAACATACTGTAGCTGTGTTAGAAATATAGTCAAGATCTTGAATATTATTTGAAAAAAAAAATTTCTTAGCATCATAGAAAAGCAAACAGCGATAAACTGTGGCATGCAGTTAAACACACAGACAGAAAGAAAGTTAAAAGTAGCTAGTTGGTGACGTATAAACATTTCCCCTTCACAAATAAGGGGAAGATTGCAAGCCATTAGACCTACTGACAATGGTGCCACAGGAAGGCAAAGCTCATTAAAACAGATTGCAAAATGTCATCTCAGTGTCTTGTCTCCTCTACGGCCCTGTGCTGAAGGATGGGGAGCAAAATTAATTTTGCATAGAGATTGTTTTGAACAGAAGCCAAATACAGGATGACTTTGATTAAATTACTAGTATTGGGGTGGGGAGGGGGTTAAGCCTAACACGCACACATACATTTTTTAAGTTCTTAGCCATCTAACTGATGCAGGTTGTCAGATATTTGTTGTACTATACAAATCAAACATTTGTAGGAAGGCCTGTAGAGCTACTATAAAGTGCAATCATCTGATAATTATGTAGTAACAGAGCATAACATTAAGCAAATCAACCATCCGAATGGAAAATATTGTAATGCTGTAATGTCTTTTCGACAATGGCATGACTGTTGGCGCCAGTCAGGCAGTTCTTAATAGACACTCATACGTACAGTTCATTCATTCATTCATTATCTCCCGCTTTTATCCTCTATTAGGGTCACGGTGGGGCTCCCCATGCCCATCCAGGGGAGAACATCTCAGGCGTTGGGCAGATACACCCAGGACAGGGCGCCAATCCATCGCTGGGCACACACTCACTCACACAGACACACTCTATATGGGGCAATTTTGAGAATTCAATTGACTTGATCCATGTTTTTGGACTGTGGGAGGAAACCAGAGAACCCGGAGGAAACCCACACAGACACGGGGAGAACATGGAAACTCCACCCAGATGGGGATTCGAACCGGGACTCACTAGCGCTGAGAGGTGAACGTGCTAACCACTAAGCCACCGTGCCGCCCCATACGTACAGTTTTTAAACGTAATTGCTGTGTCTAGAGTTTTTTTCTTTATAAAGAAGTGTATGACAGTTAACTACTATGCTTTTTTTGTAATCCCATAATGGGTGTGTCCATGATTTGGCTGTTTAATCGCTCCTCACGCAATTTTGAAGCAGCTTAAATAATTTTCCCCCCCCCGACTGTGCTAGACATCTTGCTTAAGGGGTTGCCACATGCAGCAGATGCTACATACAGGACATTAGGCTCCCCCTCGTGTCTCAGAAAGATCGACACAGCTGCACAAGTAATCATTTTTCTTTCTTATTTGTGGTAGGGTATGCACGCAGTAATAGCGGCGTGCCACCCAAGTTAGGTAGGTATTTATCGTATGCATAGTGTGCAGGATGTGCATGTGCCAAGTAATATTATTTACATTACGTTCAGTATGTATGTTTTAATACATTTTATTAACTATTTATCTCTTGTTTTCTGTTCAGCGCTGTTGAGTTCAGTAATGCCCACATTTACTACAAATCAGATACAAAAAAGCAAAAAAAAAATAGTTTTGTGACTCAAAATATTTTGTGGCTAACAATAAGAGCATCACAAAGTGCAGCGCAAAGTCGAAAAAACAAAAACAAGAAAATGGACACATTTAAATAGTGTTTGTATACAAGATGCTGTATGTACTGATGTATAAAACAAAAAATAGTATTACAAAGAAAATAAGATCACCAAAGTTTTGAGATAGAATCCAAAGTATAACAAGAGTCTAACATCTTAAAATAATGGAATTAATGTAAAAGTGCTCAAAAGATAATTGACTTTTTATATGATGTTATTTGAACTTGCTTGAATTCTAACACATTATTTGAACACTTTTTACATTTAGTTCAGTTGCACCTATAAAACCTCTACAGAGGAGAGTAGAAAGAATGCATATCTCTGATCTAAATTCTTCTCACTTCATCCCTGGTGTGCAGGTTGCCTGTTTGTGACAGATTATTTCACCCGGACACCTCGCAAACTGAATGCCTTCCGCTCATTCGCCAGCGTGGAGCTGTTCCACTTCACTGTACCTGATGACACAGTGGTGGCTGTCTGGAACCTCATTACTTTTAAGGAGCAAGGCGGCACTTTTGGAGACAGCTGTCCTGACCGCAACGTGACAGTGTGAGTAGACCCAGCTTTACTATATACATATATACATATACATATATATATATATATATATATATATATATATATATATATATATATATATATATATATTATAAAATTTTATTTTTTCAAATTCTTGCATTTGTCTTTTCGATAATGATAAATGACAAATTCTAGATGACAAGAAGAAGTGATGATGCTGAGACAATGTGTGAACAGACAAAGTCATCAGAGATATTCATTTGCATGACTCTGGCCATTTGCTCTCTCAATAAAGAGTCATTTATTACTTCAGTACTGAAGTTAAATCCCAGCAAACTCAGTGTAGTGTGCAGTGAAGATCCATAAATTTTACATGAGTGATAACACTCTGATTAGATCAGGTTTT
This sequence comes from Corydoras sp. C115, assembly GCA_019802505.1. Lineage (NCBI taxonomy): Eukaryota > Metazoa > Chordata > Actinopteri > Siluriformes > Callichthyidae > Corydoras > Corydoras sp. C115. The sequence goes on from JAFMOC010000070.1 coordinate 1,643,372, forward strand.
ATCCTTGCAGATTTTCAATTGGAATTTGGTTTCGGCAGAGCAACTGTTCCACTTCAAGCATTTTAAGTCACAGAGTCATTTTCAGTAAACGCTTTATCTTGCTTAGGGTTTCAGAGGGTCAGAAACTCAGCGCTGGACGCTTGGAAAAGGCAAATTCACCTTCAGAAACTTATACCTGTGAAGACACCTGAAAATACAAAAGTCAAACTGCATGAAAGCATTAACCTAAGGCAGAAAGGTTTTACATTCTGTAATGCCCTATAACCATTGTAGCTCTGACACATATTTATATACTTACATATTCAAAAATCATATCAACTTAAAACAAATCTTTTTTCACTGAATTTCTGACATAAAAGGTTTGAAACCAATGGATTACAAGCATTAAAACATGTATTAAGATTGTAATTGAGTTTAATTTAATTCCTTTCATTCTGGTGTCTTATCCATGTATTTCTCATGATATTTTTGGTAATTGATGACTTATATATAAAGCCCTATGATTGTAAGACTTTATGCTATGACCATCTACAATTTAATCTTGCCTTCACCTGCTGTTGAGTGTTTATTACTTTAACTTCTTGAGCTAATGAAGAGATTGTCCTTGAAGATATAATGCAGCTGGTGAAAGCAAATCCTCTCCACATGAATTTTCAGCCAGGTACTAATATTAAAGATAACCCTGTCGGTTTTATGGTTCTCTATTTGTTCTCATATTCACTCATCTGACCATAGAATGAACCCATCATAAATGAAAGGTCACAACACTTTAGAAATTCATTGCACCCCAGGACATTACGGGCTTGTTTTATTTTCTATTAAAGTCTTTAAGACATAAAGTGAAAAGCAAAAGGCATTATGAAGCCTTATGAATTCCCCATTGTGTGAATAGTGTACTGGTTTAGATCTTTTCACGGAGTTTATTTTAGTTTTGAATGTACTGAATTACAGTAGTTGAAGGTTTCCTTTTAGATTTATGTTATGATATAATTGTAAGAGCATGTTAAAATGAAAACTATGACATTGACATCACATTCTTAATGAATTATTTCTAGATTTGAACAACTAGGATGTACAGCTAATACTTTATACAGGTTTTTTTTTTTAGACAACGCTGCTCCACTTCAAAAAGAATTAAAAGAAAACCACCAGTGAACACTGCACAATCAAGTGCTTTGAAACAAACCACATTAACAGTTCAGGATAAATGGTGAATTGGGCCGTCTATAAACGTACACTTATTTGTATGTATACATACATTTGTAAAATATAAATTTCTAAATTTCAAAAGAAAGGAAAGCCAAAGAGCTAGGGAGAACTTTGTTGGCATTGCAGGATCTACATTTAGCTAATTTTGCTTAAATCCCAATTACTAAATAAATACCGGTTTACTTATGTTTATAATAAATGCTCTGATACCAAACAAGTACAATATAGCATTCTAAAGCTGCACTACTTAAGCTCTGCCATTGTCTCCACTCCTAGAGTAAAACCCAAATGAATGCTAATAATTTATTTGAAATACTTTAATAAATCTTATTGTTAGTGCTTTACTCACAATGCACTCATCCCCAACCTTCGCATCTTCCAACTGGGAGGTCCCATTACTGTTGCAATAATAAACAGTTCCAGGCAACCTTTGTGTCAACTAGGCTGTCAGAAAGCAGACAGGGGGCGCCACAATGAGATGTAATTAAACACGGATGGTTGTGGGCACTGGGGAGAGATAAAGCAAAGAAGATAAGGCTAAAGGGAGGGGGTAAAGTCAGCTGGATGACTGAGGGCTAGTGGGATACAGCCACACGCCTCTGCTTTAGGATCAATATGTTAGCAGTAGTGCTGGCATGACAACTCTAATTAGGTTTGGTATAGACCTCGGAGTTGGAGTGCACAGTACTCCAAAAGAAAAAAAATGTTGAACATAGTAAGACACAACTAAGGAATGAGGTATACATCTGTTCTGTGTTTACATGGAGTCGAATGACTAATACATCCTGTCAGTTCTAGGCTTAAAGGATGAGACATGGTCACAAGAATTAAACTTTTAAATCAATTAAACCCAATAAATCAAAGCCGGTAATGAATACAGAACTGGAGACGACAGAACTGTGTCATCAAACCCTAATCAAAACAAGGGTTACTGAACATGACTGAATAAATAATAGATTAAATTATGTGCAAACTTTTCAAAATATTATTTAGAATATCAATTAATTTCTGGTTATATTAAAAACATCTAGGCTGCCTGTCCAGTCTTGTCTAAACTATATAAAAATCAATTGCTTTTTTGTGTCTTTTAACTCTAGTAGCTGGAAATGTATTGATTTCAAAAGAAGTGAGTTCTAGTTAAGTTACTATTAAAAGGAAATACAAATAAAATGTACACTTGTAATGTACACTTATTAAGTATAATCACACTAAATAATGCTTATCTTAATCGCTGGCCATGGTGCTGAATTATGAACGCTCTGAAGAAAAAATATGAAGTAGTTTAACCTTTCTTAATGTACTAAATCAGCAGCAGCTCTTGCTGATTTGATCGTGCTGGTCAAATGCTTGGCTTAAACCTTTGATAGATCCAGGGTCAGATGTGTCTGACACTGACTGGTGTCATATTAATGCAGCAGAACATGTACATAGGCTGCTTTAATTGGCTCTTAACCGACATTGACATGCTCTGCCTTTGATAATGAAGTCAAAGCTTCAGAGTGCATCCCAGCAGACAGCAATGGGAAAGACACAATAGTAGCTTTTTTCACAAAGACAAGTGACGTTTTTTATAAATACAAGATATAAAAGGAAGCGACAGGAAGCACTTTGGTATTTGAATGGTTTAAATGAAAAGGGTGCAGGAGCATGGTGTGGTTTATTATACAAACATGAACACAAGGAGCATGCAGACATAAGACATCAAATGGATAGCTGTGAGCATAGGTGTCATTAACGTGGATAAAAAGAATGCATCATGACACAGACAGTGTGATCACTGTTCTGAAATGTTCTGCTGTGAAAAGACACTCAGTATACACGCTGAGCATGAAAACACTCCTTAAATTCAAGAAGTTATAAAATAAAAATTGAAATATGTTCACTGCCGCACTGTTAGCACGTTCGCCTCTCAGCACTAGGGATTCCCGGTTCGAATCCCCATCTGGGTGGAGTTTCCATGTTCTCCCCGTGTCTGCGTGGGTTTCCTCCGGGTTCTCCGGTTTCCTCCCACAGTCCAAAAACATGGATCAAGTCAATTGAGTTCTCCAAATTGCCCCATGTAGAGTGTGTATGTGTGTGTGTCTGTGTGAGTGAGTGTGTGCCCAGCGATAGATTGGCCCCCTGTCCTGGGTGTATCTGCCCAGCGCCTGAAACATTCTCCCCTGGATGGGCATGGGGAACCCCACCGCGACCCTAATAGAGGATAAAAGCGGAAGATAATGAATGAATGAATGAAAAAATCTGTTCACAAATATTTACGAGCGCAGAAAGCACTGAAGTAAATGATCGAGGAGTTGTACTGTAGCCACCACTGTGTAATTATAATTTAATAATGTTCCATGCTTTGCTGCGATGACTACTGTGACGTGAAATCAGTGGTAAGAATATTGCTGCCATCTTTGTTGTTAAAGAAAGCAATGACTTAGCACCAAACTAAAATTTGGAGCAGGTGCACCTGCGATTTAGTTCAGCTGTGGTAGCAACCTTAAGGATGTGCACTAACCCTGAGGTATTTTCTTCACATAAATTATGCTAATATTAATATTATTATGTGTCTTGTTTGTCTTTCTTGGTCCACCGTATAAATGTCGAAATTTGAGAAGCACTGATTGTATTTTATTCATTCATTCATTCATTCATTCATTCATTATCTCCCGCTTTATCCTCTATTAGGGTCGCGGTGGGGTTCCATATTCCCATCCAGGGGAGAACGTCTCGGGCGCTGGGCAGATAGACCCAGGACAGGGTGCCAATCCATCGCTGGGCACACACTCACTCACACAGACACACTCTATATGTGGCAAATTGGAGAACTCAATTAACTTGATCCATGTTTTTGGACTGTGGGAGGAAACCGGAGAACCCAGAGGAAACCCACGCGGACACGGGGAGAACATGGAAACTCCACCCAGATGGGGATTCGAACCGGGAATCCCTAGTGCTGAGAGGCGAACGTGCTAACCACTAAGCCACCGTGCCGCCCCCTGATTGTATTTTTCCAAGTTAAACCTTTTTAATACTGCATTCAGTACAAGTCACTGACTCTGGCATACAGAACCATTTCTGGATGTTCCCCCTCCTACCTTCACTCTATCTTTTCAAAATGCACTCCGTCTCGTTCACTTCGCTCCAGTGATGATTGCCGCCTGGCGATTCCACCTCACCGAGGAGCTAATTCTCACTCCGTGGCGTTCACCACTGCAAAATGGTGGAACGTTCTTCTCAACTCTGTCCGTAAGGCAGAATCACTAAACAGTTTTAAGAAACTACTGAAGACGCATCTCTTTAACAAATACCTGTTGTAGAGAAAAAATAAATAAATAAAATAAAAAAGGGGGAGGGACCGCAGCATCGAATAACAATCAGGTTTGATGAATTTACAGTATAGTTGGTTTTCTCCATAACTTCTGACTTGTAATGTTCTCATTTGTAAGTCGCTTTGGATAAAAGCGTCTGCTAAATGACTAAATGTAATGTAAATGTAAATGCTTTGAGAAATCTCAAAACACTACTATCAGATCAACCATAAATATTTATGACTTTTTTTTGCAGTTTACAACATTTACAAATACAAGCCTTTAATTCCAGATAGAACAGCTGATTGATTACCTCAAACTCTCACAGTAAATGTATGTTTAGAGTAATTGCTTTGCTAATTATGAGTATGTGAGCCTCTTAAAAAGTTTATGTGGGCTGTAGGCTGACTTCAAAAAGCCATAATTATGTCTCCGTAATTACGTTTCCATTTTGACGATACGTTTTATGGCTATTTTTTTGAACTTCTTTGGGTGCTCTCAACTTTTCTCTTTTGTGAAATCACAGCTGATCAATGGTTTTCAAATTACACTTTTTTCAATAGCAGCCACATATTCCACAATAGATAATAACAGCCATTTTCTATCAGGATGCATATAGTAGTGTAGAGGTGCATAATGGGAAAGAAACCTGACTCATGCATAATTATAGACATTTTATTTTGATAATACGTGCAATCTGGGCATACTGTTGTAATATGAGAAAAGGGAGAAATTTACTCCTTCTTTAAAAAGTCTCATTTTCTCACCTCAAATATTTTTCAGACTACTGCAATGGTACTTTATTGAAATGCCTTAAATCATAACCAGTCACACTAAAATTCAGGTATAATTTTCTAAATTAAAAATGGTGTGCAGTTTATCTTTTTAGCCCAGGGATAAACATGAACTCTATAGAACAAGGACAACAGCTTGGCTGCACAGCCACTATAATCTGGACCCAAAAGCTAATTGGGAAGGAAGAGGGAAAGGGCATGGGGGCATGATTTTTCTAATAACCCGACAGGGCATCCGTAGTTGCAGTTTGAGTTATTACTTGGCAAAGCTCCAAGACCTGTAGATTAGTGCAGTGCTCCCCTGAGATTGCTCATTCGTGTAGAGTGGTGCTCTTGAGGAAGATGTGGATGATATGCTTAAGGATATCTGCAAGCAATGTGCTTTTTCCTTTGCAGGCAGACATATATGGTTAAATATTCATTGAGTAGAAGAGCTCATTTAAGCACGGTACAGAGCACGCACCTGCTGGCTGATGGATGAATAAACAGTTCGCCATGTACATTTCTATCACGTTGCTATTTTGGGTCATTTTCACCTCATTCACAAACGTTCTCCGTGTGGAATAAAAATGAGAGGGAGAAAAATATTCAGGGAGGCATCGTCAACAGTTATTCTGCTTCTTATTCAGGAGGGGATTTGCATCTGAAGCTTGTCATGGTTCCAATTGACACACTACATGATCTCAGCTCAGCGAGCTGAGCCAAAGAAATCACGGAAAGTGAAGCTTTACATGTCATGTGATCCGTGGCAGATTCAGACTGTCAGACTTCTGTTTAATCTACAATCGTAGGCTTGATCCTGCAACACAGTGGGAGCGACACACACATTTCAGGCCTCTGCATTTCAATATTCCCCTGCAATAGGAATCAGATAATGAGTCTGATTTAACACGTTCGACTGCACCTCGTTCATTTGTCACCAATTTAGCTGGAGCAAGGCTAGAGTACCGTTTCGTTTCAGTAGTCTTCAAATTCCCTGGTGTTCCTCAAAACACTAACATTAGTGTTAGAATATTTGTTTACAATTGAATTCATGCATAATTTAGTATTCGTCACAAAGATCTGTTTCTCTGAGAAAGCTCTGAGAAATGGGAGCATCTTCGGAATTCAAATTGATCCAACGATAACTCACCATCTATCTCTCTTCATCTTCATCTGTTCTGCCTTTTCCTCAATGTCTTTCTCTTTCTCCCTCTTACACATATTTAATGAAATATGCTCTGCTTATTGCGTATATGATTTATGAAAGTGGTAATGACAAATTCAAGCCATAATTTAAACCATGATAGCACAAAAGCGCAATCGCTCAGCACTCGTGTGCCCTTGGTGTACTTTATATGGTTTTGAACTGTATAACGGTTGGTTAAATATTGTACTAGCATTTAAGAATAATTTACATCTATGCATTGAAATTTTACAATGTCAACTTTTATAACACGCCTCAGTAAATCCTGTCATTTTACTGTCCAAGCTGTAAAGTAGTGGAGATACTACAGTGCACATGACCTGCTTAATCATTTTCCCAAACAATATTTTTTTTTTTTTCAATGTAAAGGCAAGGCAAGTTTATTTATAAAGCACCGTTCATACCAAAGTAAAGCAAAGTGCTTTACAGAGTAGTAGAAATCACAAAAGCCAATCTGTGAAGGACTAATATTCAAAATGTTAAAATTGAGAAATTATATCATTTCTGTGAAAAAAAGCATTCCGGTGCTTAAAGGGGTGATAACTAAAACAAGCACCTTCTTCTGTGTCTCTTTGTTGTTATAAATGTAATATAGTGTCCCATCTTTGCTTAATATAGGATTTTATTTTGAATTACCATTGTCTTGCTGAAATAAGTAAGGCCTTCCTTTAAATAAATTATGTCAATTTGAATTGCAACCTATATTCTATGGATTCCATTCCATGCTTAGTATTTCACCTCCAATGACCTCACAGAGTTTTTTTTTCTTTTTTATAGCTCTGACAGAGGGCCTGAAGATCATGGCATTCATATATAGTACAGATATTAAAATTATGTATTGCTAAATGTTTATTATAAATTCAACCATTTGCTCACAATTATTTAGAGTGATAACCTCTTTTCAATTTTCTCTTTGCATTTTTTTATTTAAGCCAATAAATACAGGAACTACCTTACTTAATTCTCAGAATTTTTTAATACAATGTGCTAATTTTTAAAAAAATTCCATATTGTCTTGTAATGCAGAAACATTTCCACTTATTTACCAAAATGGCATGTATGCTGTGCCCACAGTGGCAGGTTGGCATTGCCAGGGTTTTATACCAGCCTTCTGGTTTGTAAGCCATGTTTAAACAAAAGATTAAGTTAATTAAATCTCATGTTTATCTCAGCTTGAGTGATGCGTGAATAATCAGTGTGTGCTTAAAGTAAAAGCCTGATATTTACAACACATGTTTATAGACGTGTATCATGGCACGAACAAAGAAAAATTATTTGATGGTGTTAATTACATTGCCTGCCAAAGTTTTACAACATACCAATTATTTCAGTTTAATCTCATAAATATACTTCATCATTACTGGACTGTTTACGGCTTAGAATATTTGAATATGTGTCATGATTACTGCATTCCTTACTTCATCAATCAGCTTATTTACAGCCCATCGCTGGAACAAGTTAGGTGCTTTATAAAAAAAAAGACTAATAATAAAATAAGATAAAGTACGGGGGAGTCGCAGGGTTTAGGACCTGGATTGAGATACATGATACAATGTATACAGCACTGCATTTTCCAGTCTGAAGTCTAACAATGCACTTCATCTCTGTCTGTACACAATGGGCCTGATGTATGAAATGTGTAACTCTATCGTTTGTCTTTCTGGCTGGCAGGTATTTTAGGTCTGGTGCACCGCCGGTCATCAACCCCTTGAACACCAGATTCCCCAGAGACACTATTGTCCCAGGGTCATTTGCTGTCACACTGACATGGACGTTGCCCAATCGGACAACAGGGGTGTTCAATGTCACCAGCCCTCTCCCTGGAGACTGGTTCTTGGCTGCACACTTGCCAAAGGATGAAGGGAAAATCTCTGTCAAGGTAAGAGACTCCAGGAAATTCAAATGACAAGAGATTCTGATTTCTCATGCAAATGCTATTGATTTCGTTCGAGCTTTGGACTGTCATGACGAATTGTATTCGAGCACGCCATGTTACTTGACAAAACAGAATAATGCGATGCTACTTAAAACTCCTGTCAGTCTTTCCTACTGGAGAGACTTTATACTTGGTCATTTGTATGTCTGAATTATGTTATAACAGTTGGAGGGATTATTTTTCCACAGGACATGAAACACGCCATGCATTTACTTTTGTCAATGAGGAGAATAATCAGTTATAATCATGGTCAATCATGCATCATGGGACAAGCTTTAATTACTATGTGTCAGCAGTGGCTAAATTAGAGTCTAATAACTGCTTTCTGCAAGTCGACACAAATGTTCAGCAGGCTGCTCCATTCGTATTGTTCTCTTCAGAGAAAATTAAAGTTAACAGAAAAATCTGCAAATGGAAGACATTTAAAAGAGCCATGTTCCTACACTAATATCCGAACATAATCACATGCAAATGAGCAAATCAAGTGCACTTATGACCACATTATCTTTCCCAAAGTGGTTGTAAAGTAAATTGTGTTGTTGCATTTGTAAGGCAAATGTAAATTCTATTGATTGTTTAAAATGCAGGAAGAAAAAAAAAAAACAGGTTGTTAATGCTCACAGTATGTCTATGCACTTAATGGTCTAAATATTCCTCTTAACTTACTCACAAACATACAAATATATTCATAAAATCAACCTGGTGAGAATTAGGAGACGTTAATTCAGTGATTAAGTTTCCCAAACCACACACATACCACATATTTTGACAAGCTAAATTAAACAAATTTATAAATGGACACAAAATGTGCATTATAATCGAAGCTACCCACCAGATCATTTTGTTGGCAGCCCAACGAAAACTGGTTTTGGCCAGACAGTGCATGTGCATGAAGCATTGATCATGAAATTGGCAAACAAGCATATTCAGCAAAACCCTGCAATCTTTTAAACTAAACTTGAATGTTTCTGTTAAGATCACTTCATTAATTTTTCAAGATATTCTCTGCGGAATACGACCAAACATGACATAGATGATATACTAGTGTTGCATTTAAATAATTCCTTTTTGGTTCCCTGGTGTAAGATTTTTCATTGACCCACATTACTACCTGAGCACATCTGAATTCTGCGGGTACTGTGAACATCTTTAAATATTCATGAGTCTATAACTTTATATTGCCATAGAGCAAACACTAGCTTACATAAATCATGGAGGGAGAACTTTGTAAGCAAAACAAATTATGATGGGGCAATAGTTGTGAACTATAAAACATCCACTTCTGGTTCTTTTTTTTAATAGAAGCAAAAAAAAAATGCATGGCTATTACCTCACAAGAAAAACAAATCACAATTTCTTTGGAAAGAGTTCTTTTTCTTTACTGAAGAGAAGGATCTCCAGTAAACAGAATGTGACTGGATGACAATGCAGTAGGAATGACCTCTATTACAGGATAGCAGATGAAGTCAAATTCTTCCAACACCTTGATCTAAAGAAGTTTGTTAGAACAAATGTTGTATTGAACAGAAATAAAAAGCACTGTGCTGATCATTAAAAAAAGTTGTATACGTACACTTGGAAGAAATGCAGTATTGTTTCAACTTTTTGGGAAATTATGACATTTGTCATGGGTAATTTTTTGGTAGTTTCTAACAATATAGTTATGGGGCAATTTAGTGTCTTCAAATGACCTACCAGCATGTTTTTGCACTTTGAGAGGAAATCAGAGTTTACAAAGAAAAATCATGAATGTTTGGAAAAGTCATGAAGATCTATACACCAAAAAAATGTTTTAGTCAGCCTCTACCAGGAATTCTGCAGTGTCAATACATTAGAACTTATAGATACCATCTATCCATGCATTATCTTCCACATATTCCTATACAAGTGTCGCAGGTTCCCCGTGCCAATCCAAGGGAGGCTAAGACGGTGGAGCAGATACACCCAGGACAGGATGCCAATCCATCTTTGGGCACACATCCACTCAGACTATATATATACTTAAATCCATGTTTTTAGACTGTGGAAGGAAACCAGAGAACCCTGAGGAAACACACGCTAACACGGGAAGAACATGGAAAAAACATGGAAAGATCGGGATCAAACCTGGATCCCCAGAGCAGAGAGGCGAACGTGCTAACCACTACACCATCAATTCAGAATCCATTATACTGGAGTGACCTTATCTGTTTTCCTAAACAACCAGATTAGACTTTATGGTGGTTAGCACGTTCGCCTCTCAGCACTAGAGATTCCCGGTTCGATTCCCCATCTGACTGGAGTTTCCATGTTCTCCCTGTGTCCGTGTGGGTTTCCTCCGGGTTCTCTGTTTTCCTCCCACAGTCCAAAAACATGGATCAAGTCAATTGAGTTCTCCAAATTGCCCCATATAGAGTGTGTGTGTGAGTGAGTGTTGGCCAGTGATAGATTGGCGCCCTGTCCTGGGTGTATCTGCCCAGCGCCTGAAACGTTCTCCCCTGGATGGTCATGGGGAACCCCCCCCGTGACCCTAATAGAGGATAAAGTGGAAGATAATGGATGGACTTCAGACATTATTTCAGTTATGCCATAAATCTGCTTATACCTAAAACCCACAACAGTTTTTTAATTCCTATATTCTTCTGGTACATACATAGGCACAGTTATTCATGTGCTATTCTCGAACGAAACGGAGTAAGAAAATGTTAAAGGGTGGGTAGTGGACTAATAAAAATAGCTACATGCCAAGAAGATCATAGATCTGATCTAAGATAATCAAATAGTGCAGTTTTTCTGCCCTGCTGCTAGGTTGGGGTCATTTACAAATCTGCAGAAGCAAATCACTTTTACGTCTGAAGGCAATTTTCATTTGCTTCTGCCTTCTTGGTTTTAGCAAATGGCTGCTGATATAATATAATAAGAGGAAGGTGCCACTGGGTCTTAATTTGCACATACATATGTGTCATGTACTCATAAATCTTGCATAGATATCTCGAGTTAATCTCCACGTATACTATAATTACCATCCATGAATCAAATAGTCCTACAGAATTTCGATATCAGAGAAGGGATGCCAGTATCATGGGGAAGGTTTATTTTTTTTTATATTTCTTCATTTCTCAAAAACAGATATTATTAAAGACATTACTGACACCCAGAAGTGCTTCTCCTACCGCTGAGACATATGAACTTACAAACTGTTTTCTTGGCAGTATGCAGTGTAAGCGTCATTTCCTCCGTAATTAATGTGGGAGACAAAGCTCATTCATAATACTTCAAAAAGTAACTGCTTACTAAAACAGTGCAACTTTATTGGTGCTGTTATGTATAGAAACAAAATTATATTCTATTTAATATCATGTCCCAGTGTAAGAGCGTCAAACTCGATCTCTTTGTCTTTTGAAATGTTGAAAAGCTGGGTGGGATTAAATGTACACCTGGCATGGCATGGAAAATTGCATCAGTGCTATTTGAAGTGGCAAGAACAACTGCATGATACCTAGTTTAATTGCAGAGCAGTAAATTACCTCTGCAGGGCAACAAGGCACCGGCACAAAAATCATGTCAGCACAGGTCAGCACTGCTAGCAGGAGCTGTCATTAGGCATCAGCAGTGACCAGAGGCTTGGTGCACTGACAGTTTGTTTCATGATAACCCAAGCCTCTCACTGAATCGCTGGACTAATTGGGGGTTGTCAGGAGCCTGGAGATATGATTTCAACCAGTGCACCAAGAGCTGATTTGGGCAAAAGCCATACAGGCAAGAAGTAAAAAAAAAAAAAAAAGCTGCTGTCGACTGGCCAAATACATTTACAATCCTCATTCCCTACTGTCTTGTACTATAAGGGTGAGCCAGAGGTTTGTTGGGATGGAGACAGAGTTGGAGCATGGTGCAAGGTCTAACTTAAACCCCTTGTTCCCCGAAGTGCCAACCTTGTATGGTTCAAAGCACACTCTAATAGTGTTTCCGGTAGAAGAGGCTGAAGGGATTTTTCATATATATGATTTAACCAGGTTACAGATCAACACAATTTAATACAAAGAAACTTGAATTAATAAAAACATGGATGTGGAGATGTTTTTTCACTGCATTACTTTATTCTGTGTTAATATAGATCATCAGAGTCAAGGTCTGTACTGGCCAGTATTGCACAAAGAAGGTTTAATTATAAATTTGTCACACAGTACCCATGTTGCAAGAGTAATACTGTAAGCCTAAATACTCAAACTTCACATTTTGTTTGTCTTAATAACTAATTGGCATGAAAAAAATGGAATCATTTTGTTTGACAAAATTGAATTTAGATTTTGGACTCAAAGTTCCACCTTACACTTATGACAGCTGAAGTAGGGCATTCTAGTTACAATGAAATTCAGAAGGTTCATCCAAACACTGTTGCAGAAGTTCCCAAATGTGCTGCACTTCAAGATTGCTTTGCATTCAACATCATTTACAGTTTAAGTCTGAAGATTACGCATTATTGTTAAACTAGACATAGACTAGTGAATATTGCATGGAGCTTCAGGATATTTTGTCCAGTCAGTTGCCAAATCTGATTTTATATATATATATATATATATATATATATATATATATATATATATATATATATATATATATATATCCTTTCATTCATTCATTGTCTTCCGTTTTGTCCTCTATTAGGGTCGCGGTGGGGTTCCCCATGCCCATCCAGGGGAGAACGTTTCGGGCGCTGGGCAGATAAACCAAGGACAGGGCGCCAATCCATCGCTGGGCACACACTCACACAGACACACACTATACGGGGCAATTTCGAGCACTCAATTGACTTGAACCATGTTTTTTGGACTGTGGGAGGAAACCAGAGAACCCGGAGGAAACCCACGCTGACACGGGGAGAACATGGAAACTCCACCCAGATGGGGATTCGAACCGGGAATCCCTAGTGCTGAGGGACAAACGTGCTAACCACTAAGCCATGTATTATATATATAATGTTTTATTTAAGTTCAGATCTTTAAAGATTGGCATGTTCTACATCCACCTCTCTTTATCTCTCAAGGCTCTTTTTAATAAAATTTTATCACACAAAACTACTGATGATGCTGATTCAAAATGACAACACTTGTTCTTTTTCAATCTGAGCAACAGTGCAGGAAGTAGACCTTGAAGATCTAAGCCATCACTCATGTTGCTACTGTGGGTAGTGTAACTTAATAGAAATGGAACAATAGGGCAAAGCACTGGAATGGTACTTATGTTTCAGTAGTGTGTAACTGCAGGGTTGACTGATTAGTTGGCTAAATAGTTTCCATTGTTTTCTACATGATCAGCAGATTACCTGTATTATTTGGATATATAACAAATAAGGCTAAGTTAAGGCCTTTATTGTAACAAATTACACTCAAGAAAAAAAATTAACTAATACCCAAACTGTATGCATGTCAATCAGACCAGTAGGCTTTTTTTTGTCATAAGTGACATAAATGTTTGATGGTTGGGGTAAATGATCTAAAGGTTATGGAATTTGAAACCACCAAATGTTTCAAAGTAGGTTTGATGCTGACAGTTTGATACTAAAATTAATATATATAAAATAAATAAAAACATTAAATCAAATTAAACTCTGGGTGTCACACAGCATTGTTAACCACCTATTTGAACTGTAATCCATGATTCTTTTTATAACAGTCTGTACTTTTAAAATGTCTTGGTGTTTTCGATTAGCATGCATTGCAACTTGCAATAGTGCTACACTTATAATCATAGTCTCTTCTATCCTGTGACACATGCAATGTTAATCTGGTGTGGGAATCGTTCTAATTATTACTTAGTTAGAGAAACAGGGGGTCTTATAATACAAAATCATGACTAGATGCTCATCAGCTGTGCTACATTTACATGCTCTCATGAGCAGAACCATCTGACTATGTTGGATGTTAAGGTGCTAGTCATTTGTCTATTGCATTTTCTATTCCCACTTCGGTGGAATTGTTTTAGGAATGATTTGATAATAAAATTGCTATACTCGAATCTGTTTTTGCACGAAACATTAAGAGTGAAGGGGAATTAGGAGTGAAGCATGTGGTGGTTTGAAGGGAAAGCTATGTCTCATGCCTTTAGCACCAGCTGTGCCAGTATTTTATGTATGCAGTCATGCGCAAACAACAGATGGGGCTCCTTCTCTAGTTTGTTATTTAATGGTGGCAGTAGTTTTGCTCCCTTTTCTATCCTTATTACCCTACCCTTAGTTCTGTTACGCCATTTTGAGCTGAGGCGGATAAGGCTTTGTGAATATATCAGACATCTCCCAAATCCATGACAGTGACAGACGTGTGGAATGAAATCCCGTCTGTAAACTGTGACAAACAATTAATTTGTTAAAAAAAAAGGTATGATGGGGCTCTAACTGTTTTTAAACATATAGCAGTTCTAAAAGAACAGAAATGTACAGATTTTTAGCAAGTTAACATTTTTTTTAATACAGAGCCAATGTATTACTAATTACAGAGCAGACAGAGAGCAGACAGTGAGACAATTTTAGCCCTGCTGGTTGGCAGTATAAGTGATTGCTGGATAGTGAGTTACAAAATGAATGAATCCACTAATCAAGCTGTGAGAGAATTAGACCATGATAATACACAAGAGAAAATGGAAAATGCATGACTTCATCAGTGGCCAGTGGAATGACACCTGCCTAGTGAAGTGGATCCACAGAATAGACCATAAAGAAATGAGAGCATGCTCAATGACCATTACCTCAAGTATGTCAAGGCAGCTGAAAGAAATATGAGTAAAATTATATAGCACTAAAACCACATTATATCATGACACCATATTTATCTGAGCAACTAAAAGGCTAATATCTTTTGCAGATGAGCATCTATCATAGACCTATACGCAGTATGGCCATTTGTATGTGCACATCCCTTCTAGTTATTAAGACTAAAGCAATCGAATTTTAAATTAGTTCTAGTGAAAAGAATGCTATATACAAATGCACTGCCAGAGGAAAGGCAAAAATGATAATTCAGCTGATGATTCAGATCAAGGTTGGTTTTTATAATATAATATAATATAATATATATATTACTTTTCATAAGGAAAAGCACTTTTAAGGTCAAAACTTCGATAAGAGGACACAGCTCTCTTCACCCTGTACATCACAAATATGTTCAGTGGGTTTGAGGTCATGATTGTATGGGCCAGTTATGTTTTTCCACATCAAATTCAACCACCAATGCCAGTATGGACCTTGCACCCTGTCACAGTCATGCTAAAAAAGAAAATGGACTTTCTTAAACTATATCCGTAAAGATTTTATTTCATTGTGGCAATTGAAACACCTGAATTCCAATTTACAGTTGGTCACTAAGGAATCAACCTGTTACCTACTCGACAGCACGCTATATATATGTTTAAAATCACACGTATAGCTGTAGTTAATGACTAGATATTCAAATCTAAAATTTGACTTTTATTTAAAAACACATATTACACACAGAAATAACAATGAAGACTTAAAATAGCGGCTACAATTAAGTAGTTTTAGACTGAGGTCAACGAGGTAGAGTATGCTCAACTTTGTGAGAGAATTATTAGAAAGGGCGCCATCAGAACATATAACTCAGTCTGTAAATAAAGCCTGATCATGATTCTCAATGTGCCCCGGCATGTGACAATTCATTAAAATTAACAATGAAAAATGTGTGATCTTTTTTAATATCCTGGCACCAACAACTGCAAACAATAGCAAATGACCTCTAAACAGCAAAATGCTACAAGCTTTTGTGTTGAAGAGCAGCTAAAGATTGAGTTACAAGATAACCACTACGGCACTCAAATGCCAGTGTTCAGGGACACCACCATTAACCAGTTAGTTTCTCGTTCCTTAAATCTGAGGATTTCTTGAAAGCCACTTTATTAATACTGGGAGTAGTTTGTGCTGCTAGTGACTGTCACTCTCTAGGTTATTGGTTTAATGCATTAAGAGGACACGCGTGTCGATAAATCACCCACTCATTCCCTGCTTTATGTAGTAATAACATGGCTGACTGACCTCAGTGGGAAACCAGGAATGAATTGTACCATGACAGCTCTGCTTCAACAGACTTAATATAGAAAAATCCCTCCCCTTATCAAAGAAGGTGGAAAACAAAATAAAAAGAAAGTGCTGCGTTTAACTGTTTCGTATACTGCACTAGAATCAATATAAAAACTGGTGTAGGAGATGTGTTTATTCTAGAATGCTAATAAGTTAAGCTGTTGAATAATGTTAAATTTGAAGGTATTTTTATCCCCATCAAAGAAAACATGGTACTGACAGGTAGGCTGGTGGAAACTAAGGGAAGGGGAGTAGCTGTTCTCTGACAATGATTAATGGCTTTTAAGGTACAGGTACCTTTGAGAAAGAGGCCATAGGGTGAATGATAAAAAGCTGCTTTGCAATTTAGCATGGTGTACCATAATAAATAATACAAGCTCCTATGGAACGCCCCTTGAACTGCTTTTCCTGTCCTACTGTTATCATTCTCAACTATTTCCCATGTGCATTCTCCAAGTCTGAATTTGTCCTTGCAAACCTATACAGCTCAACTGTTCTTTAATTAAAGCCTGTACAAAACGTTGGGTTTTGTCAAGCATCTTTTATTCAGCTACCTCATTTGACATGGACCTTTTGTTACTCACTCCTACAAAATTCAAATGGCTTTATGTTCCTGTAGGTACACGATTAAAAGGCTTGAAATGGAAATTAAAATTCCAATTTAACTTTACTTTCTCATATTTATGTGTAAGATGGGATATTCTGTTTGCTGCATCGGTTACTTATATATTTAAGGATATATTGATATGTATATCAAATAAAAAACATAATTAAAATGTTTCCTAGATCACGCATTGATACGAATGTGAAGCCAGTTTCATAGGTAAGGCTGAATTAGCATCATAACTCCATTTTAAATTCATCTAACTTGAAGCAATGTGGGCGGCGGAATGGGTTCAGAGGGTCAACGTCAATATTTCACTAATTTATTTGACAAATGGTCCAAAAAAGCTAGTTTATCTCAGTGAATATTCATTTCTATTCTTGGTTTTGTGTGGTTTGTGTGTCAGTTCAGGCAAGTGCTCTATATTTGCTCTGGCTTTGCAGTGAGTATAAGGTGTAAAGTGAAGCCACACATCTGTGATACATGATATAGATGACACTGAATAAACACATGGCTCCTATAATAACTCTCTCACACAATAGGATTTGTTTTCATCTCTAAGACCTGTTGTCTTTGCTTTATCTCATTCAACAGCTCTGCTTGGCAACGTGGCTCATCTTTTTTTTATATAGAATCTGAATATGTTCTTTTTGTTTGTAGGGACTTCATGAGGAATGTCAGTACCTCTTCCAACCTCAGCTAATAGTCCAGAGGCTTATTGGGATTTCAGTGCTGTATCCTGGCTACTTCATCGACCAGATGATTCCAGGTCACAATAGATCAGTTCTCTACAAGTGAGTGGGCATTGAGGTGCTGAACTTTTTCACAGGGGAACAGGTTGAAACAGTCAACATCACAATGTTACTGCCAGTGGAATTCGTATTCTGCACTTTACAAGTACTTTTTTCATTTAAAGTCCAATTATTTTCAATCAAAACAATTTAGTCAGTAAAAACATTTTTTCCCGCCTAAAAATGCATTCATAAGTTTATTGTACTGCGATATCCTCAGATTTAAAATGATTTAATAATAATATTCAAAAGTATTATTGCATATAAGTATATAAAAGTCTATATTATATAATCTATGTTCTTTATAATGACCTAAATTAATAAAGTTTTGACTGGAATGTTATTATAATTACTTTTCATTACTATTACATTTGTGAAATAATTGTTCATGCACATGCACAAATGTAAATAACTCCAGTTAGTTGTGGTAACTAACAGTAACTGAAATCGGCTTTAGAAGTGTGCATATGCATGCGTCAATCATTAGGACAGGTAGTCCATAAAAGTGGCAAAAAGGATGAAGTACAGATCAGAGATTTGTACGGTGCACTGTGCCTACTTCAGCTGTTTTGGATTTAATGGTGTCTTTATAGTTGAAGCTTGTAAATGGGTTCTTCCTAAGCTGGGTGATGGAATGTGCATTTTATGTTGGTGCCATCTGCAAATTCATCAAAAATCATTCATCACCAAAAAGAAGCTAGTTTTTTAAAGTCTACATATTGTATTTTTCTGACATTTAATAAAAAAAAATTAACTGCCACTTTAACATGTAAACTTCATTTTATTTCTGAAAATGCAGCTAAAAAATGTGATGCCCTTGATTATTTTGAAATCTGGACATCTGCATTAAAACATTTAGAATGGCTCATCTTTTGTTACACAGTTTGCATGTAGGTCATGCAACCGGACAATTACACTAAGCACAAAAAATTGTTCTACCAAGCAATAGATAAATCAAATACATAATGTAAATAAACCATTGTTCATTCATTGACCATATGTCATGTGTAAATTATTATTTTTGCACCTAATTAGTTTTAGTTGTGGAGTGTCCACATGCTACAGGCAACTGCAGTGATAGATAGGTCCTTCATTTGCTGATAAGGCACACAGTTAGTGCATCAGAGCTTTATTTAAGTTGATAAGAATGCTTGGGCCATTTGCAGCATGCTGAAAGTAGATCATCTGTACATTTTAACCACACGTGAACACACATACACAAACACTACTATATTAGTAATGTTAGAATATCTCAATAAGCAAACACTACTGCCTAAAAAGTCAGATGTATACAACAAAAGTGCCCAATTCATTAATTTATCGACAAATAAATTAAGTTTATTGACAAATGAATAATATAAAAAACTAAAATAGCGGGTAACTGAAGCTTACAAAAGGCTTAATTTACAACAAATAAAGTTTTTTATCAGAATAAGCATTAGTTAGAAATTGCAGTTATTTAATGAGTTGTGAAATGAACATAATGATGCAGAAAATTGGAAAGAGGAATACATTTAAGCCTGAATAAAACTGGAACACTTTTTAAGCAACAATTGAAATTTAGATTACACTATTTACTGCAACAAATTTTAATAGAGATGCGAAAATGTTTTTGTTTTTTTTGTATTTGGTGTTTGCTGCCTTTTTTCAATTGCCTTAAAATAATAAAGCATATTAAAGTTAATTACTTGATTAATTTGCGTTTTGAAATGTTCAGCCATCAACAAGTAATGACTGATGTGGCATCATGTACTGTGACATTATTTTCAGCACCATTAAAATATATATTTGATTTTTAATTGTACTGTGGCATCTGGGCCATATAATTATTACACAAATAAATGCTTAGAGTAAACTTCATATGTCTGCAAAAGTGTTTAGTCCTTCTGACTCTGTATGAGCTCTCTAATGTTACAGTATGGATTAATATATTTGTTTTCTACTTGTGTAGCAAAAAAACAAAAAGAAAGAAACAATATTAGTTACATCAGGTAGACATTATTTACAGGTTAACTCTAGCTGCGCGGCACGGTGGCTTAGTGGTTAGCACTGTTCGCCTCTCAGCTCTAGGGATTCCCGGTTCGAATCCCCATCGGGGTGGAGTTTCCATGTTCTCCCCATGTCCGCGTGGGTTTCCTCCCGGTTCTCCGGTTTCCTCCCACAGTCCAAAAACATGGATCAAGTCAATTGAGTTCTCCAAATTGCCCCATATAGAGTGTGTCTGTGTGAGTGAGTGTGTGCCCAGCGATAGATTGGCGCCCTGTCCTGGGTCTATCTGCCCAGCGCCCGAAATGTTCTCCCCTGAATGGGCATGGGGAACCCCACCACGACCCTAATATAGGATAAAGCTGAAGATAATGGATGAATAAAGGAACTCTGGCTGCTTTCTTTTGCTATTTTCAATTATCTCAAAATAGGATATATATATATATATATATATATATATATATATATATATATATATATATATATATATATAATATACACCAAGTATTCCATATGGAGTAAATTATGAACAGCGGGGTGGAAACTGGTTGAAGGTTGTTGAACTCAAAATTGAAACATTTCTACTGTAATTCAAATTAAGTTTTTAATGTGTGGGAGAATTTTAAAGTAATAATGTGTTGTTAGGATAATTTTCTTCTGCCTACCATATCTATATAAAGAAACTATGAAGTGCAGCAAATATCACTAGAAAAGAATACTAACGATTTTAAGAAGGGCATGAAAGCTAGTCTTTTCACTGGAATTTTCTACTTTCCTATATAAAAGTCAATATAAAAGATGTCTGTTTATGTGCAAACATACAACAGGCTAAAATTTAGTTCCTGTTTTGTTTTACAGAGTATTCATTCCCAGCTACATATCTTCAGTGAAGGTTCAGCTGGCAGACTGCAGCACAAGAAACAAAAGCAGTGAAAATTGTCCGGTACTGCTGAAGTTGAGAGCCAGGGCTCCACCAGTCCATAACTCCAGTGCTATGGACTGCAGAGAGAATATTCCATGTGAGCTGGAGGTGCCCCTACTCTCCTGGGAGCAATGGTACTACATTCTGGTGGAACGCTACCTCAGCACTGCAGATGTCTACTTCCGAATTGGTGTACAGGTTAAAGGTATGTTTTTAAAGGAATAACCATATAAAGTGTACGATTCAGGTCAGTGGTGACATCATCTGCACCTGTGATTTATGGGTTTTCTGTGGGTACTCTGGTTTCATCCACAGATTCCAAGTTTCCCCTGATGTGAGTATGTACGTGATTGTGTTTGTCACTCAGACAGACAGGGGCAATTTTAGTTAGGGGCAATTCCTCACACAGACGCAGCAATTTCATTCATTCATTCATTATCTTCCGCTTTATCCTATATTAGGGACGCAGTGGGGTTCCCCATGCCCATCCAGGGGAGAAAGTTTTGGGAGCTGGGCAGATACTCCCAGGACAGGGCACCAATCTATTGCTGGGCACACACTCACTCACTCACACAGACACACTCTATATGGGGCAATTTGGAGAACTCAATTGACTTGATCCATGTTTTTGGACTGTGGGAGGAAACCCACGCAGACATGGGGAGAACATGGAAACTCCACCCAGATAGGGATTCGAACCGGGAATCGAACGTCGAACGTGCTGACCACTAAGCCACCGTGCAACTGCAGCAATTTCAATTAGGCAAAATTTAGAGCAGCCTATTCACCTTGAACTGTGGGAGGAAACCAGTAAACCCAAAGAAAACTTACGTGGACACCTGCATCGTCATCCATGAAGGGGAAATCATGCGAACCACTAACCCACTCAGGTTAAAATGTGAAGTGACTTTATTAATTCCATGGCATTCTCAAGTTAAAACCATTAATGCAGGCTAATGTAACATTATTATAGTATTAGGTTTTTCATGATTTTGACAGTATTTTTATATTTTAAACACAAAGGTGATGCAGTTTGTTGTGTTTGACATTACAAATGAGCACTTGTTTATTTCTGTCTTTTTACTTCACTGATATTTGGGTCTTGGCAATCTATTTTATCACATTGACTGATTTTTTTTCGTTGTTTTTATTTGTTTTCGGTGACAAAGTGCAGTTAATTAGCTCCTCTAATGTGAGCAGTAGCATGACATTTACAGCTCAGGTCACCACTACAAATGATGTTCCCAAGCAGCACGTTATCTATTAATCGAACTGCAGTGCACTAGACCCATACTTCCTTGCAGACAATGCAGCTGTATAGGTAAACAACACGGAGACTGCATCATGAAAATACCATCCATTTGTAGCAAGACATTTATAAAAGTTCACCACTGATCTATAATATACCACATTGACTCGAACAGTAATTAACAACTTTTTTTTTATTTTTTTTTTATCACTTACCTAAAATTAGGTTTGCATCCTCCATTTCCATGATTTGTTTTTCTTTCATCCATCATGTTGCCAGGTTTCACTGCATGTTGTCATGTAGAGAGCTTTTGGCTGCTGGTTGAAATCGCTACCACAGTTATATGAGACTAATTAGTATCTTTGGAAAGTTCAAGATGAACAAAGGCCAAGAAATACAGATCCCTGTAAATGTTCAGATAGTAGTTTCTGTTGTGGCACAACCTTTACTTTTAGGTTTAACAAGAACGCTTGACAATACCCAGAAACTATAAAGGAAGAGGCTTTGTGTAAATAGGTTCTTTTGTGTGGATCAAGGCACGCTGGATTTGGATTTAAGAAGGCTCAGTGAACTGCTAATGATGATTGAATGATAACATGATGTATGTGAGAGGCTAAAGAATTTGGGATTAGCAGATAATTTGATGGTGAAATTAGAATCAGGTGTTTTTAATCAATGGGATGGCAATCAGGTGCAAATAGACACCCTGTGATTCAAAGAACATGGATCTATTAAAACATGAGTCTCACGTTTGTGTATCATGGCTCAAACAAAGCAGACAACTTATATTAGGACTTTCAGATAATAGCTGTTTATGATCATCAGGGTAGAAATGTTACCAAACCATCTCTAGAATTTGGACTACACCATTCAGCTGTAGGGGATGAGTTCAAACCACCATTTTATACCAATTATATGCATATATAAATAAAATGATGTCTATAAAATATGTCAGCAACATACTTTGACCTTTAAGATGGACTGGGAATCTACAAACAAGTGCTGTTTAAAAAAATAGACTTTTCTTACTCCGACGAAACAGAGCATGGAAATAAATGTGTTGTTGATTTGGGCTTTTTCATGATTCTTGAAAACAAATTGGAGTCTTACTGGGATTAGACAAGGCCACTGTCACACATGGAAATTACCTCCATTATTCTGTCTGATGTTACAACCAATTGTCGATGAATCTGTTCCTCAGTTTGCATTGTCTATAATAAAAGTGATAAATTTAGCAATTTTGAGCTGTGTGGAAATGGATATGCCAGATTTAATCAAGTCATATTGCACTGACAGGACTACAGGTCTCCTTCAAGCTCTACCAACTGAAAAACTATGCTTATTCCAAATAAATGTTTTAAAAAATTCCACCTTCTTTGCCTCAGGTCTGGTTTGTGGCTACCTTGATCCCGAGGGCCCAATCTTACACCCCCTGTGCTCATTATAATCATCGCCAACAGTCTATGTTCACACCTACCATCTGCACCATTTAAAGAGCAATGTTGCTCGTGAATCAATCTACGCTGATGGTCTCGAAATGAGGTGTGTTATGATACGTTTCTGGCATGTATATCTTGCGAAAAATGAAAAACACCGGTGCATCGCTGCCTAAAAACAACACTACTAAATCTCACTGCATTTGTACAGAGAATGTAGATCCATAGTCTACGCTATACTGGGGGTTCTCCATTCACAGTAAAATGGAGAACCTCATGGAGCAGTGATTGAGTCCAGATAACTGCACCGTTGAAATAGAAATCTGCCAAAGTCAGAGCGTCACCTGGCTCTTAAAAACAATGAAAATTAAAAGACTCATTAATGAAAAATGTGTGATGTATGCTTCAGGAATCAAATGTACATTTGTTCGTATTATGAAAATAAGGTGATGATACAGATCAGTAAAAGTTTAAGAGAACTTACAAATTAGACTTTGCAAATAGGGTTGTAATTAATACTTATTCACCAGTAATGTGGCTGATGAATGCTTTTTGGAATGAATGCAAATCTATAAATTTCTGTGGTTCAGCCAGGAGTATGTAAGCAACTTGGCAGACCATCGCTGTGCATTCCACAATGACTGACCCCAACAGAATCATGCAGCAGTGTGTCATATGGGAAATGATGAAGTGCCTGCTTTGAGCTAAGTGCAATTTGGAGGACCTTCCACAGCTTTTGGAGAGAGTGATTCACAGCAATGTCAATTTTAATAGAGAACAGCCTCAATTCATTGGATAGAAAGTGGATATCCTGATTCTGTTCTAACATAAGTAATACAGGCGTCAGCGGCCAAGAGACCATTCTTCTGAATTAATGTAGCCTTATTTATCAACATTTAATAATACGATTTTGGAAGAGGCAGCGGCAACTTGTATTATTTATTTGGTGGTTTAGTGTATATATAAAACTGTGGCACAGTGGCTTAGTGGATATCACGTTCGCCTCTCAGCGCTAGGGATTCCTGGTTCGAATCCCCATCTGGGTAGAGTTTCCATGTTCTCCCCATGTCTGCATGGGTTTCCTCCGGGTTCTCCGGTTTCCTCCCACAGTCCAAAAACATGGATCAAGTCAATTGAGTTCTCCAAATTGCCCCATATAGAGTGTGTGTGTGTCTGTGTGTGTGAGTGTGTGCCCAGCGATAGATTGGCGCCCTGTCCTGGGTGTATCTGCCCAGCGCCCGAAACGTTCTCCCCTGGATTCTCCCCACCACGACCCTAATATAGGATAAAGCGGAAGATAATGAATGAATGAATGTATATTTAACTGCATGTGATCCGTTCTGTTTTATCACCATCTTTATGTCTCTTTAGGCTGTTCCTGTTTCAGAACCTTTTGGTTCATTTTCTTGTTCAGTTTGTTTATGCTGAATAAACTTTTTTTTTTCTTGTTTATTATATAGTTACTATGGGCGGCACGGTGGCTTAGTGGTTAGCACGTTCTCCTCTCAGCGCTAGGGATTCCCGGTTCGAATCCCCATCTGGTGGAGTTTCCATGTTCTCCCCGTGTCCGCGTGGGTTTCCTCCGGGTTCTCCGGTTTCCTCCCACAGTCCAAAAACATGGATCAAGTCAATTGAATTCTTAAAATTGCCCCATATAGAGTGTGTCTGTGTGAGTGAGTGTGTGCCCAGCGATGGATTGGCGCCCTGTCCTGGGTGTATCTACCCAGCACCCGAGATGTTCTCCCCTGGATGGGCATGGGGAACCCCCCCGCGACCCTAATATATGATAAAGCGGGAGATAATGGATAAATGAATGAATTATATAGTTACTTTTCTTCATGTTGCTACTCTATTTTTGGTGGGTGTATGTATTTATCATGCAGCCTGTACATACTGTATATACTTCTACTTTCTTTTAGTCACTCTGTCTTTCACCTCCAAGTGAGGCTGGCCTTTTTGTTCTTTTAGTTCAGAGCGCATATTTTGTGTCTCCTCTGCATGAATTTATGCCATACTCTGACATGTTACATTGTTTAATTGTGGACCTGTATATAAATATCACTGATCCGCGTTAGCTTCTCACTACATCTTCTTATTATTGCTGGTTACACTCTGTCGAACCCTGCATCCCTTTTATTGTTATGGTAATGATGACACTAATGCAGCGCCTCAGATTACATGCCACGTGTGTTTAAATGAGATTTTCATCAGTTTGCTGATTGATGAAAATCTTTTCATGGGAACATTTCCAGATGAATTGCTGGGACAAAAGGGTGCATTTGCATGACGGATTCTTTATAGCAGCATCTTTAGGCTACTTGATGAAATCAAATTATAAAAGGTTGATTAGGTCTCTTGGTGTCCCATGTATTTGTGGAAATCTTAATTTTTTTAATTTTTCTTTGTCTTGATTAGCAGTTCAGTCAGTTTTCGAAAACAATGCATAATAAATAAGAACATGATTTGTTAATAGTATTAAATATTGATTGGACAAATGTGCAAAGTAAAGAAATCTTTCCGCCATTTGCAAAAAAAATCTATATGAATGAATACTAATGAGCACTTTAATTAGATGTGTAACTTACAATATTAGGATTTATTTGATTAATTATTTCATATTATTATTATGTTTTGTCTATAAACTAGAATTTTTTACAAACTTGCACAATACAACACAATAAAATACATTTGAAAAAATACTTTTAAAAAATTAACAGTCAAATTGGATAATTAAGGAAATTTGCTTCTGACACAATCTCTTGAATGTCTTACCCCTCAATTTAAAATATTTTTATTCAAGAATTTCTCAACATTCAAATCATAAAGATTTTGGCATAAATAATGGTAGACATTCCTGAAATATATGTTGCAGTTCTACTGCCTATTAAAAACTAGGGCAACCCCATCAGGTGCTCTCGCATTCATGAAGAAACCACAGTCAATACTATGAGATCTCATCATTTATATTCATTTGTTTTTACATTTCTCTCACACTCGTGTGAGCTCCTTTGCCTTGAACATCTGGTGAGCTGCAAATTATTAGGGTAAGCAGGGATCTGGAGAGCTATTGATGTTCAATGAGGCTGAAAAGGTCTTAAACCAGCTTAGATGAAACACATACAAAGGAAACAATTGGCCATGATGGGCTACTCTATCTGTAGACTCTGTGATTGCTCTGAATGAGAAGAAGGCAGCGAAAATGGTCTATCTCTCAAAATGGTTTGTGTATCGAGCCATTACGAAATAGAGTGTGGCATTACTGCTGCACAGTTTATCACATTCAAGCCTGCAAGTCTGGTCTGTTCTATCAAATGCAGTTTCAGAATAAGATTTTGGTCTAATTTTAGATACATTACATGCCTCAAGTGGGTGGACACCTGACTCCTGAGTATCACGTTCTAAAACCAGGGGTATAAATATGTAGTTGATTACATCTTTACTTAGCGCAAGCTCTGTTGTTCTGGGAAGATTTTTAAATCGATTTAAATAGATTTTTAAAAAATGGTTGCGCCATAAAACTGTGTGAAAATCATTTCTGCAATTTTGAGTGATCTCTTAGATGATGGATTGTAATTTTAGACGGGGCATTGTGGAGGCCAGTCAGCAGTTTTGTTATATTATTTACTCTCTATATTAAGATTTTTAAAAGGATGCTGAAGTATTTAATTAAAGCTTATTTTCAATTCTATTATTATATTATGACAATATACTGAATTTTATTATATATTATGGACAGGGGCCAATCCATCACTGGGCACACACTCACTCACACAGAAACACACAGAATATGTAGGGGCAATTTAGATAGGTGCAATTTAGAGCAGCCAAATCACCTTGAGTCCATGTTTTTTGACTGTGAGAGGAAACCGGGAACCTGAAGAAAACAGACACAGGGAGAACATGGAAACTTCCCCCAGATCGGGATTTGAATCTGAATCCCCAAAATCGAAAGGTGGACGTGCTAACCATAATAATTATATCAGACTTTTGTAACAGTCACTTCAAATAAAAAAAGAAAGATTTCAAACAGGCTCACACGATTAAATAAGATATCCTGCTGACTCGTAGGATTTTACATTTTATGTGTGGGAAAGTAAGCCTGACCAATTTCTTATTTCATGATCAAAGACCTTGTTACCAGTAACTGATTCTGATGGTTGGAATAGGAGAGAACTGTGATAAAGGGAATTTAACGTGCATGAATTTTTCATTTAAAAGCTTAGAACTAGAGATTTTAAGGTGAAACTTATAAGATAGATCTGTAGTTTACAGTTTTACAAACCCTGTGCTGTTTTGTTTTCTCAAGTCAAGCTAAAAGGTGTGCAGTTGATGGTTCACTATGTTAGTCGGTGAATATTTGCTACTAAGTTACTTTGATAGAAATGTACTTTGGTACTTTGATATAAATGTGGTTGACACTGTATGCCTGCCTTGCGATGGACTGACAAAGTTACCGGGGTGTTAACTAACAAATTGGTAAAAAGGTGCGTGTTTACAAATCTATACATATGTTAAAATATTTTTGACTAGACATTATATTACTGATGAATATAATGCTGCTGTAATAACGATGTCTAGTCTAACAGCACATGACTTCACTCATTTTCAGCTCGGGTACAATGTGCACTGAGCAACACATGACCTTGTAGCACCGTTGTCCCTTGAATCCAGCTTTTCGGTCAGCGCTTTTGTCGGACTTAATTCTATTAAGCAGTGTCACACTCCCCTCCTTCTCAAATCAATTTCAACTAACAGCACTCCCTGGCATCTTGCCATGATTCTCAGCTTTTCTGAGTTGGCCTCCCACCCACTGAACCCTTCATCTTCCTTCCACCCTTCCCCACTGCTCCAAGACCTTAATTAGCAATATATCCAGGGTCAGTGGAGAGTAAAGATCGTCTTAAGGTTCAACAGAAAGCTTCCTGCCGTGTGTGTGTGTGTGTGTGTGTGTGTGTGTGTGTGTGTGTGTGTGTGTGTGTGTGTGTGTGTGTGTGTAACGCTCGGGGAGGACTAAGAGCATATGAGCAGATTGCCTTTTCTCCTCTTTTCACCTTGTTCCACCTTTTTTTTTTTTTTTTACCTTTGTCAACTTTCCAAAACTTAAGCAAATTAGATCTGACTTTTTTAATTAAAACTGAACCAGTTCCTCTGATAAAACTGGACTGCTACCTAATTATTTTTCCAGAGTTTAACATGTTTATACTGAATGCTAAAATTGTTGCTCATTAAAGTGACTCAAAATCCTTTACTTTTTGTTTTTATCATAATATGATTGTGAAAATATTCTATTGTGGTATTAATGATATTAGGGACTATTAACAGGTTTTGTGTATTATTTTATGTATAATGTGTTTGGATGTGTTTCATCATTCATTTCTGCATGAGAGCAGGTTGCAGTCTGAAATGCAGCCTTGTTATGTGTTTAATCTGTCCACCAAGAATTCTGCTATTTGTTGGCTGTAAATTTGATATTTGGTAATGAGCCTTTAACTTCTATATGCCATGACAAACTTTCGATAAAGTGATTTATTTTGCCTACTGTGCGTACACACAGAAGAATTTGTCCTCCACATTTAACCCATCCGTGCAGTGAAACACACACATATACGCACACTAGTGAAGTGAGCACATGTGCCTGGAGAGGTGGGGAGCCTTGAATATGACGCCCAGGGAGCAATTGGGTCAGGTGCCTTGCCCAAGGGCACTTCAGCCATAGTACTTGGTGGGACCGGGAATCGAACCGGAGACCTTCAGATCACAAGGCTGGTTCTTTAACCATAAGCCCATGACTGCCCCAAAATGTAACTGCTATATGTAACAGTAAAGAACATTCAAATGATCAGAATAAGCAGATACAGATATATTTGCTAGTGATTACTACGCCATTTGACATGCCTTCTATTTGGGACCCTGTGGAAGTTTATATAGTCTTTGCAATGCGCAAATTGCTGTTTACAAGGTTAGCAGGAAACATCATCTCAAGCCTGGGCCTGCAGGGCCGAGAAGATGCTAGTAATTATTAAAACGGCAAAAAAATGTATCCCTCTTTTTTATTAATGACTATTATTGCTTCATTCAAAACTTACCTAAAACCTAAAAGTCAATGTTTGCTATTAAGTAATTCTTCACTTTATGATGCAATTTGAGTTCCTACAATTTTCTCTTATAGAAGTGTGCTTTCTGTAGGCAGAACTTCTAGAAAAAAAGTTCTGTTCTTTTAACAACAGTTTGTTGTTGTTTATGAATGTTCTGATGCAATCTGTAGCACACTGACTGATGACAGACGCTTTGCAGAGTAAAATATTTTTGTCTGCAGCCATACTGAAAAATCCAGTAAAAATTTAGTACTTGATAAAATGGTTCATCATTGTCTTTTAAATATATATATATATATATATATATATATATATATATATATATATATATATATATCTATATATATATATATATATATACAATATATATATATATTTTTCTGAATAATTTTAAGCAAAATACTTTTAATAGTGTCTTTCTTTTCAGTGTATCTCTAGATAGTTAGATCCAGGCTTAATTGTGAGCATTGCTCATTAGCACTAGGCATTGGGGAGCTCTCATTTGCCTCTCTTTGAGGAACATTCAGAAAGCCAAATTAAAGCTGGCAGTCTCCAAAATTCAAAAACACTTTCAATGAGCGCAGGCTTTCAGCTGCATAATAAGTGTATTACATCACCTAATAAAGACATCAGCCATGGAGATGAAGGGTATATCAAATTACATAAATGTTAATGCGAGGCTACCCAAGCCCATTCATCTATAAGGAGAAGAACTCAAGGTATAAGAAACCTATTCCAGCAAAAATGTACATAGTTGCAGGATCTAAATAGGTTCAACTAAATGTTACAATATTCTTTTTTGCGTGTTGTACTTTAGCTTTTATTCCTATACTTGTTTTATGTTTAATATAGTAGGTGTGTGTGGGGGGGGGGGGTTGTGTGGATATTCTATAAAGATTACTAGAGCAGAAATGTACAAATACATTTAATTAATTATTTAAAAAGTTTAACTCACAGACGTAGCCAGTAGATATCATTGTTCAATACTAGATACACAGCGGGATACACAGAGGGATTTTTCAGTTTTTCAAAGTCCAGCCTTTGGACAGTGCGTGTGAGAGTAAACATGTGTCTGTGATGAGATCAGACACCTTCAAGCAGAGACAAAGGACCTTTATTCTTGTTGTTGACACACAGACAGGCGCTAATGGCAGGTGATAATGAGAGGCAGCTCTGTTTTGAAGCCTAGTGACTGAAGGTGATATATGAGATGACTGGCTACTGCCTTCAAGTCTCCTACATGGAACTATGGTTTTCACATTTCATGTTAAATTTAAACTTAAAGTTCAACTTTAGATAGCTGAAGTTTAAAGCAGTTTAGAACTGAAAGTATCGTGCACTGAGGATTTTTTTTATATATATATATATATATATATATATATATATATATATATATATATATATATATATATATATATATATATATAAAACACTGCAGTTCACAATCTTGTCCTTGTCATTTCTTTACAAAAAGACACAATTACTTTTTTCTTTGTTGCATTTGGTCACTTTGCAGATATTTTATACAAAGTCACATACGTACTGTCACAGGTGCCTGGGGCACCTGTCCCTCGTTTGTGTCCTTAATTGTCTTAGCTGGGTGATTGGTTTCTTTTGTGCACGTGATTAGTTTGGTTTGTTATTTAATTTCCGTTTTCCCTCAAGTCGGTGCATGTCTTTGTTTGTGGTTATTATACCCTATGTTACGTTGTTCGTTGGTGTCCTGTCACCAAGTTTTAATAAATTTCGGTTTTGGATTTTATCCCGGTGTTTCTCCTGGACTCTCTTTCCGCGTTCAACCACGGTACGCCGCTGCGTACTTTCTCCACGTAGGTCGTGTTCGTGGGAGCGTTTCACTCCATGGACCGACGCACGCTTTATTCCCCGCGTAGTCGGTGCCCGGGAAGCGCTCACTAGGCGCGAGCGGCGTACGCAATTACTCCGCGTAGCCGCCCTCTTCCGGGGAAGAACGGACACACATGACACGTACAAGTATTCTGATTTGATGGTTAGAGAATATGGTGTCATGCTCAACTTCTAGATGGCAGCTTTGTTGGGCAGAGGGTTTAAACCACCAACCGTCTGATCAAAAGCCTCAAACCCTAAACACTGAGTTATTACACTCCTATTTTATATCGTATATGAAGCAGCATGTGCATTAACTAAAATGATTTGCTGCAGAATATATTTTTTTACTCCAAACAAACAAGAAAACATTATTTACCATTGAGATTATTATCCTTAAAAAGAACCAATGACACAACTGTAAATCGTACAATGTAATCAAGAGAGAACAAGAATTACAGAACATTAAAAAGTACTTCAACAGATTATTGCATATATTTTCTTGCATATATGCTACTGTTAATTTTAATGATGTTCTGTTAACATCCAGTAAGATCAGTGAAGCATGAATTGGCAATTATTTAAGGTAGTAATGTAATAATGTAATGATAGCTCTTAAATTAAACGGCAAGAGCTGGTGTTTAGCTGCTGACTTTTAGTGTTTTATAGCTAGAGGTTCGGAACTAGATGCAAACGCTAATGAAGCAGTCAAATAATAAAAGTCATCGCGTGACAAACTTAGGATATCATTTAATTAGAATCTATATTTTCCAATATTGAGTCTGATGTTACTCAGGTGGAAATCCTTTATGGAAGTTTGTTGTGCACATACAATTTGCTTCTAGAGCAAATAGGTCTGTTGATGCCAGGGCCAAGTTACCTTATCATTTAATAATATTTTATATGTAGCACAATAAGATCATAATAAATGGTTTGCACCAGACTAATAAGTCTTCTGTAAACTGACTTTCATGCCTTGTGCACAGTGCAGAAATAAGCATAAGACATTCTCATTACTTTTATTGCATGTGTGCATGGTAAACAACCCCCTCAAACACACACACACACACACACACACACACACACACACACACACACACACCCCACACACACACACACAAACACGTAAGCAAGGCTTATAATTAGATTTTTTCTGAGCTACCCATGTGGCAATTTCCTTTGTTAAATAGCAGGATTTTTTAAATTTCCCCTCCATGATGCTTCCTTTTCTTTACTACCTTTGTTGTTTATTACACTTATTCATCACAGCTATCATTCTAATCATTTATGATCATTTATACTCCTTTTTAACTTACTATAATCCTCAGTTTATAATTCCTAGCAAAGTGTTTTTGCTACAAAAACATCTATTACCATCTAGATGTTTAATGTGCTCAAACAATTATAATTATTAATATATAATAATATAAATATAAAAATAGGTGGCACTGTGGTTTAGTGGTTTAGCACATTCGCCTCTCAGCGCTAGATTCGCCTCTCAGCATGTTCTCCCCGTGTTCTCACATTCGCCTCTCAGCATGTTCTCCCCGTGTCCGCGTGGGTTTCCTCCGGATTCTCCGGTTTCCTCCCACAGTCCAAAAACATGGATGAAGTCAATTGAATTCTCCAAATTGCCCCATATAGAGTGTGTTTGTGTGAGTGAGTGTGTGCCCAGCGATGGATTGGCGCCCTGTCCTGGGTCTATCTGCCCAGCGCCCAAAACGTTCTCCCCTGGATGGGCATGGGGAACCCCACCGCGACCCTAATAGAGGATAAAGCGGGAGATAATGAATGAATGAAAATATAAAAATAAATAATTAATATATAAATAATAATGAGTTTATTTTGACTGTTTTTTACATTGCACATTACATTTTTATGATTAACAATAGTTAAATAAATAGTCTTTTGTAAGTCTCACACTGATCAATTATGACATCAGCACTCTCTCCTTGTTTCTACATTTATGGTCTTTGTAAGCGACGATGAGTTATGGTTTAAAATCTTGTGCCAAACTTTATTTCGCACATGATTGCTAAGAACATAGGTCTTTTACCATATAGGTCTTTATAAAATAATAAAAGTATTAAGGGACACAGGGGGAATCCAGGTACCTAAAAGTCAAGAGTGTAAACCATAGCTGAATATGCATAACCACTGATGTATATGTATATGTATATGTGTATGTGTGTGTGTGTGCTGTCCTGATTGAGATATTTTATTTTATTTCACCTACTGGCTCAAACACACTTGCTCAGCACTTGTGTTGATGTGCCAGAGCAGGCGCTGTGTAGTCAATTAGTGAAGCTGAGCAAGGTTATGGCAACAACATAGGACACTGGTCTCAGTAAATATATTATGTGCAAGGTGCTCAGCATGGCAAAGCAAACACATTCAAAAACAGCCGTGACAGATGTTACGGGGTTATTTATTGGTGCCCAAGGTGTGAAGGATTGATCTTAACATGATTGAATTATGGGCATAAAAATGCTGAGCTATGTTCATAAAAAATATATTTAGGTGGGAGAAAGCTGAGCATGTTTATTGTTCCTCTGCCTTATTTCAAGCTATTTGGTCACAGCATTACATTTGCTACTCTTTATTTTTAGGTTTATTTTGGGCTTATTTTTCATCTCCAATCATATTAGGAAAAAAAGCATGAAACACATTTTAAAAGCTAATTTAATTAGCTGCATATTGTTCATAATGAGCATGTGTAGTTGTTAGAGCTAGTTATTACTGTTATTATTACTTTTATTATTCTCATTATTGTTAATACTAGCCACTTGTGATGTATACTGTGAAGGGCTATATGTTAATTTACATGCGATTGGTCGCACTGCACCACTGAAATAGCAACTGGCAAAGTCACTGACAAAAACACATCCTTGAATCACATCATCAGGATAGCAAGGACACACTGACACACCTTAAATCCAGATGCGAGGTGTGCAGTACACATCTCGCTAAATATCAATAAAATAAAGCCAATTGTTCTGCTTTTTGGTGGTTGTGAAGGACTGAGGGTTCTTTAAAACATGGAAATTGAAAATTAAACATAAATCCATAGTAAACTTAATAGTCATACCTCTACTTTATACTTTATATGAATAAACGAACAAACAAATAATAAGATAGAAACAGAAATAAAACTGCATATCTTCTTCAGTCATTTTGTTTCCTTAATAATTGTATTTTAGGATAACAAGTCAACATTGTCTCAGAAATTATGTGCAGTCTAGGAGTTGTACATCTTAAAACATGTCTTAATTAACAAGCCGATATTTCGACCTCTTTACCCAAAGCTCATTAAAACTGGAACTTAGCTTGGTGCTGATGCCAGTGGGCTGCAAAACAAAAAGCAACATAAATTACTATAAAACTAAATGTCTACTTTAAACCTTATAAAAAATCTTCTGGAATATTCCACCAAATAAATCACAATTGTGCATTCACTAAGTAACAAATGGAAGTCATTCAGATCTTTAGGGGCTCATTCAAGGTAAAAAAAGAAAAAGAGGAAAAATATATTAAATGTGTTCTAGCCTGATAAGGGTTTCTTAACACTGACATTTATGGCTGCAGCAGGAAAGGAATTGGAAAAAAAAGAAAAAGGTAAAAAAGTAACACTTTGCATGATTATATAAGGCAGGCGAAGTAGAGTTAGATGTGAAATGAGTCATATTCTCTTCACAAGAGCTCTTATCAAAGCAGAAGGACAGATAAGTTTGGTTTGAGAGTTTGCTGATCCATCACTTTGATGAGTTTGAGCGTCGAGTGGCAATTAAATTAAATCTGTTACTGTGCTGTTAGCTGAGTAGTGAATCTAAGACTTATTTTTAAAATTACATTTAGACTTTAGATTTAAATAGGTATAAAGGCTTTAAATGTATTTGTTTTAATGATGTTAGATGTTAAGGCTTTATCATCTTTTAATGAAACGGTGATGAAACCTGCATTAGAAGTATGATGATCATTTGTGAGTTGGGTGAAACTAGACTTTAAAAAAAGTGGAGATGTACCATGAAGGTAAATCACTAAAAATCAAAATGCTAGTCGCCAAAAGTAGCCTTAAGTTTGAATGTAAACCCGAATGTGTTTGTCCATACGTCTGTCCAGGGTAATACTCCCACCATGCACCCTCAGTGCCGGGATAAGCAGCACAGAAAGTGATGTGTCTTGCAGAGTGCATGTCGTAGCCAGTGCATCATAACACACATCAGTTTAATAAACAAGTATATGTGTTTATAAATGATAAGGCGCAAGAGAAGGGCACTTAATGAACCAATCTGATTTTTATTGTGGACTGTGCCCCATAGGCTTACCCCCTAATGGAACATAAAAATCCCATAATACAGTTACAATTGTAGGAGGCATTTTATTGAGAATGAATTATAATACAGTGTAAGCATCTGAGAGTTAAGGGCCTTTAACAATTCAAATCTTTGACATTCTGGTTAAAACAGAGTCATTACTGCTTATAATACAATGCACTTTGCCTTCTAACTCTCTGCTGGATATTTTGCATTTAAGAATTTGGTAAATATTAAAATATTAACTTTAGGAACCACTATATAAATAAATGATGTATGAGAATAAATTGCACTGAGGAGGACCATAATACATACATGGCAAATGCTCTGTATAAATAGTTACCCATTCTAACATCATATCTTACTTTACTACTTCCAATTGCTTTTGTTGCACTGCTTTCCGTGTTTTATTTCCCATGCCAACCTGGGGAGCTTGTGAAAGAAGGCACTTTTATCGTCTATGTGAATATATATTCTTTGCAATAGCGCTGTTAGATTTTATTTGCTTTCAGTGTCATATCTTTCAATCTTTTACCCTTAGTATCTAAAAAAAATGTGTATATGAGTATATATATGTATATGTATGTATGTAAGGTGTGTGTGTGTGTATGTGTATATATATATATATATATATATATATATATATATATATATATATATATATATATATGTATATATATATACAGTGGGTTGCAAAAGTATTCATACCCCTTGAACTTTTCCATATTTTGTCACATTACAACCACAAACATAAATATATTTCACTGGAATTTAATGTGAAAGACCAACACAAAGTGGTATACAATTGTGAAGTGGAAGGAAAATTATACATGAATCAACATTTTTTTTTACAAATAAAAAACTGAAAAGTGCGACGTGCAAAAGTATTCAGCCCCCCTGAGTCAATACTTTGTGGAGCCACCTTTTGCTGCAATTACAGCTGCAAGTCTTTTAGGGTATGTCTCCACCAGCTTTGCACATCTAGTGACTGAAATTCTTGCCCATTCCTCCTTGCAAAACAGCTCAAGCTCAGTCAGATTGGATGGAGAGCGTTTGTGAACAGCAGTTTTGAGATCTTGCCACAAATTCTCATTTGGGTTTAGGTCTGGACTTTGACTGGGCCATTCTAACACATGAATATTCTTTTGTTTAAACCACTCCATTGTAGCTCTGGCTTTATGTTTAGGGTTGTTGTCCTGCTGGAAGGTGAACCTCCGCCCCAGTCTCAAATCTTTTGCTGACTCCAACAGGTTTTCTTCCAAGATTGCCCTGTATTTGGCTCCATCCATCTTCCCATCAACTTTGACCAACTTCCCGGTCCCTGCTGAAGAGAAGCACCCCCAGAGCATGATGCTGCCACCACCATATTTGACAGTGGGGATGGTGTTTTCAGAGTGATGTGCAGTGTTATTTCTCCGCCACACATAGCGTTTTGCATTGTGGCCAAAAAGTTCAATTTTGGTCTCGTCTGACCAAAGCACCTTCTTCCACATGTTTGCTGTGTCCTCAACATGGCTTCTGGCAAACTGCAAACGGGACTTCTTATGGTTTTCTTTTAACAATGGCTTTCTCCTTGCCACTCTTCCATAAAGACCACATTTGTGTAGTGCACGACTAATTGTTGTCCTGTGGACAGTTTCCCCCACCTGAGCTGTGGCTCTCTGCATTTCATCCAGAGTCACCATGGGCCTCTTGGCTGCCTCTCTGATCAGTGATCTCCTTGTTCGGCCTGTAAGTTTAGGTGGACGGCCTTGTCTTGGCAGGTTTACTGTGGTGCCATACTCTTTCCATTTCCGGATGATGGATT
Organism: Corydoras sp. C115; assembly: GCA_019802505.1. NCBI lineage: Eukaryota > Metazoa > Chordata > Actinopteri > Siluriformes > Callichthyidae > Corydoras > Corydoras sp. C115. Next base: position 1,680,906 of record JAFMOC010000070.1, read on the forward strand.
GAACAGTGCTCCGTGAGATGTTCAAAGCTTTGGAAATCTTTTTATAACCTAAGCCTGCTTTAAACTTCTCCAAAACCATATTCCTAACCTGTCTGGTGTGTTCTTTGGACTTCATGATGCTGTTTGCTCCCCAATATTCTCTTAACCAACATCTGAGGCCGTCACGGAGCAGCTGTATTTGTACTGAGATTAGATTACACACAGGAGGACCCTTTTGAGTCATTAGCACTCATCAGGCAACTTCTGAATGCAATTGGTTGCACTCAGGGAAAAGGGGGCTGAATACTTTTGCACGTCGCACTTTTCAGTTTTTTATTTGTAAAAAAAATGTTGATTCATGTATAATTTTCCTTCCACTTCACAATTGTATACCACTTTGTGTTGGTCTTTCACATTAAATTCCAGTGAAATATATTTATGTTTGTGGTTGTAATGTGACAAAATATGGAAAAGTTCAAGGGGTATGAATACTTTTGCAACCCACTGTATATATATATATATATATATATATATATATATATATATATATATATATATATATATATATATATATATATATATATATATATATATATATATATATATATATATACACACATTATATATATATATATATATATATATATATATATATATATATATATATATATATATATATATATATATATATATATATTGTAAAAGCCTCTAGTATTAAACTTTAATCCCACTCTGTGTGAACAGGTATTTTCTGTTAGATACTAAAAATGGTCCAGAGTACCCCCATCCATCTTATGATGTGCAGAACGACCTTGGGTGATACTGCCCTCAGATAATGCAGAGGCACAGGAAAGAGCTTTTCATCTTACTCACAATAAAGCTGGAACAGAGGCGGCTGCATTTCTTTAGTCCGGCAGAAAACTCTTGTAAGGTCGGCAGCCAAACATTGTGTTGTTGGTCGGTGGGGGAATTGTGCAGTTTTTAGTGTCTGAACAAAGAGATGCTTCAAGCCAGGCCTTTTTCTTCAGGTGTTACAATGTGGACTACAGTTTTGTTTTGAGCTGATGAATGCACCATGTCAAAATATTCTGTTTTGCTGTTTTATAACTCTATCAGGCTTATAGGCCTCGATTTGTTTTATATTGTTGTTATCAGTAGTTCAGTTGATGCAAAATAATACATCAAGACAAAATGTATATTCCAACAAGACAATTCTGCTGCTTAAATACTGATTGAGACTAGAAAATTATCAACAACAATAACTGATAAACATACATTATCATTGTTATAATGTATAAGGTAATGGATTTCACCTGTGGTTTGTCTGTGTTGTCTGTGCAGTAGGATAAAAAAGTGTTCTATTCAAAGCAGGAAAGTGAGACATTCACAGACATTTATTAAAAGCCCTTATCCAAAGTGATCACTAGACATATGTCCTCGCTATGGGACTAGGCAGTATAATTTACCAGAACCTTTAAACATCTGTCAATAATCCAGTACTGAAGCACCACTGATATGCCCCTTCCCTTAGGTATGACTGTAAAAAAAAATCACTGCACTGCTGGCATAGTATAATTGCTGTTTCTGCAGAGAAAAAGCCCATTTAAAATAGGATAACAGAGCATTTGTAGGTGGTACTGACCACATAGTGTACTGATGCAACCCTGGAGCAGTTTAGTGTGAAGGATATTATTCATTGCCAAAACGGCAGCAGCCTGGCAGAACCAGAAATCGAAGTCTTGTTTGTGCTCATCAGTGGACCATGAGATGCATGTGCCTACTTTAAAGTTGATCCTTTTGCTAAATTCCAACAAACTGTTGAACAAAACATAACAGACTGACTACAATAGAGCAGCACGTGTTTAGCAGTATTCGTGAATATATTTTATAGTTTTACAGTAATTAACCTAATTGCTAAGACAAGGCTTTAAATGGCCCCTCTGTGTTCATTACCGGTTTTAATAAAGTCTTCAGCCAACACTGAACTCCAAAGCTCAGATAATGTACTTACTTTTTTTTTTTTTTTTTTACGTGCATATTGATTATTACTCGATGTCTTCTCTCACTCACTAAGATGTGTGAGATGGGTCAGTTCTCTCTGTCTGCCAGAGGTGAAGCTCTCTATCTTTTGTGTCAGGTTCGCCTTTCTTGATGTTAATTGATATGTTCCACCTGCCAGCTATCTGACAGGCTTTGTTCTACAGCCATCCATCAAATAATCCTTCGATTAAGCCATCTACTAGAGAGAAAGCACTGCTGTGGAGCAAAGAAGTAGAGCCAATAGCAATAACCCTAAGAAACCTGTTGGTGAAAAGAAACAGTCAGGTCATCTCAGGCAACACAGCATTTTTAAACATTATATGGTCTTAAAACATTAAAAATATATACTCTTAATGTAAATGTCAATAAATGTCAGAGGTAGTATTTTTATTATTATTTATTATTATTATTATTATTATTATTATTATTATTTCACTTTAGTGTGTCCTGATACATAAATCCATATAATGTAGAGGGTGCACGTTCTTCTTCACATGTGTGTGTATGTATATATATATATATATATATATATATATATATATATATATATATATATATATATATATATATATATATATATGGGTCTCTGTAATGATTGTTCGCTTTTGTTGTTGCCAAAGAGATATTTCTATTGCTATACAGATATTAATAATCACTGGTATTTCAATGACATTTCATAGTGCAAAAATCAATACTTGTATTTGTTTTACTATTAAAAACAAGATACTATTATTTGAGGAACATGACAAGAGACTGCTTGACAATAGAAATAAATAGGTTTTATATGTCAGCAAAATGTCTGTGTGAGTACACAATTAAAGAATATATATCCCTAGTATTTTTATTTTGCTTTTTTTTATAGAAGAAGACTGAAAGAAATGGCTGTGCTGAGCTCAACAATTATCGCAGAAAAAAAGAAATGGGAAACATTAGTTCCTTTAGTGTCTTTATAAGATCAGGAAAAAAGATTGCATTTAGCATAAAAAAGACACAGAACTGAGAAAAGAGAAGGATAAAGACTAAAGTAGGGCAGTTATGTACATGAGCCAGAAGAGGGGAAGCATTTCAAGGGCCAACTTAATTGAAATTTAAATGTGTGTTTGTGTGTGTGTGTGTGTGTGTGTGTGTGTGTGTGTGTGTGTGTTAAGTGATAATTTGACAAAACCCAAAGCACAGAGCGGTAATTACATCCCAAAAAGTAGATCAAAAAGTTTTGATATCAGCTTAGATGAGGCGGTTCAGACTGAAATATGTAAGGGGAGGGAGTTCCAGAGGGAGGGAAAAACTATAAAGAAAGTTTAGTCAGTCCAGGTCTGGTACCTGGTCCTGATAGGCACTGACAAGGGTTTGGCATGAGCAGGAATGTAATGATGAAGCAGATCAAAGCAGTAGATGGGAGCCTGGTTATCAAGGGGTTTGTGAGTTGAAAGAAAGACTTTAAATTGGATTCGTTGTGGAACAGGCAGCCATTGAATATCCTGGAGGGTGATAAGGTCACAAAAATAGGAGAGTTAACAGCTGTGTCGAAGAGTTCTGGATGTATTAAAGTTCATTTAAGGCTGTAGATGGTGTTGCAAAGATAATGTTACAATAGCTGATTCTGAATTTGTCCAATGCAAGAGATTAAGAGAATCAGTTTTAACCTAACATTAATAAATTATTCTGTAAAACTATTACTATCCAATAATTCACACATGAAAAATGTATTTCATATAACAAACTTTCTTAACTCTAGTAATAGATAGTAAATGATTTTTCATTATTATTTCATGCAGTAGATTACTGTTTACATTCAGAATACAGACGTAGTGTTTTAAATATTAAAAATATAAAGTCACTGGTTAGAAGTGATTAACATGATTAATCACATATCAGAATTAAGAAAATAAATAGATATTTCAACGGAATAATTTTCTTCTGTGTATATACAGTATATATCATCTCGTCTCATCTTATCTTCCACTTAATCCTCTACTCGGGTCACATGGGTTCCCCATGCCCATCGAGGTGAGAACATTTCGGGCACTGGACAGATAAACCCAGTATAAGGCACTAATCCATAATAGGGTACACACTCACTTACACAGAAACACACTAATATAGGGGCAAATTAGGCCGGGGCAATTTGGGGCTGCCAATTTACCTTGAATCCATGTTTTTGGAACCTGGAATTGGATTAGTATCTGGATGAACAGTGCTGAAAGGCAGACATGGGTACTACTATGCCACCATATATAAGATTGATGAAGTACAAACATACAAATTTATTTGCTTTAACACCTTTTGGAAATTTATCTGGTTCTTCATACTTTGCTATTTATTAAAACAAACCAAAACATTTTTTACATGATGTGAAAGATTGGCACGATGACAATATTTTAATATTTTGGTTCCAAAAACTAATATATGTTCCGTCTCCAAAAAGCATCACTTATAAATCTTTAATACAGACAAGATGGTCGAGTGAAAACTGTCACAGAGAGCGATCGATCTTTGGGGAGTTATCATTTCAGAGTCTAGATTACATGCCGGCCTTGTGGAATCTTGGCTTTGAGACATAGAAAAGATATAATGTATACCAAACTCATCAGTTGTCAAGTGCTTTTGAGTCCATCAATTTCAGACCTTTCTGTATGACAGAATCCTTTAGATTTTTTTTTCATTGGAAGGAAATATTTAATGACTGTAGTTCTGACTAAACTTTAAAAGCTGTTCTCTTATTGCAAGAGAACTCACAAGAACTAGAAATAGAGGATACAGCAGTGTGCAACACAAAAAGAAACAAAGACAAGGCTGCTCTAGGCAGTTCTAATGAACTCCTCTCCTTATACCTTGGCCTGCTTAGTGGGCTCAGTTACCATAGCAATACATCAGGAACTATGCTATGGGCTTGGACTGTGATGTTTTGTTTGACCTCTGCTGAGGTTGAACTAGTTCAGGGCCAAATTTTTCATCCTCCCTCTGTTTTCTATTGTATTTACTGTAACAGTAGTTTTGAGCGTGCTGTGAAATGCCATGGAGTGAAAAATCTATTGTGAGAAATATCGAGTTGGAAATACATAATAGAGTTTGACAGCCTCGGTAGATGAAGGTGCGATTGGGCAGAAGGCTGGGAGTGGGATTTACTCTAGAAATGTGTAAAACACCCACATCCCAGCTGTCCCCTGCACTCATTTAAATCCTTCCAAGCCCACTCTGGAAGTTTTATTGAATACCCTAAATATATAAACTACATATAATGCTCAGCTGCCGCTTGTAACATTTTAAACTACACGTAAAACTATATACTTTAAGGAAAGCTGTCAAATCTTTAGTTTTCTTAAGAATAGCTGTATTCATACACCATCATCACAAGCCTGGGCCAAATGGTTACTATCTATCTATTTAAAGACAATTCTGAACTTAAGAGCACACAGATTTGATTGAATCCCGATCTGGGTGGAGTTTTTAGGTTCTCCCTGTGTCCATGTGAGTTTTCTCCAGGATAATGAGATGTGTATAAAGGTTTGAGCTATGTTCTATGTACTAGGTTGGGTGTGGGGGTTGTTTCTTAGTTCTTAGGGTGCTGGGCTATCACTCAGAAGGTTGTGGGTTCAAATCCAATGTCCACTGAAGTTACCAATGTGGGTCCTTGAGCAAGACCATTAACCTCTTATTGCTCCAGGGGTGCTGTCCCAACCCTGTGCCCTAACCCCAACCAAGTTGGGATACATGTTAGTCGCTTTGGATAAAAGTGTCAGCAAAATGACCAAATGAATTATATATAATGGGACAACACAGAATACAATACAACAGACTGTCTGGCTTTGAAATTTCACAGTGTAAACATTAACATCACACTATTTATTTTACCAGTTTTAAAGACTGTGACATGCAAGATGCTAGAATGCAGCTCCTAACCCAATTTCCCCACATTTTACAATTGTTAGCGATCCGTTCTTCCCCGGTGGAGATCGGCTACGTGGGGAATACTGCGTACGCGGCTTACGCCTGTTGAGCATTTCCCGGGATCGGCTACGCGGGAAAGAATGCGTACACCGGTCCGTCGGGTAAAACACTCCCACGGATCCAACCTGCGTGGAGATTGTGCGCAGCGTAGTACCGTGGTTGAGCGTGGAAGGAGAGTCCAGAGAACACCGGGTATAAAAACAAAACGGGTTTATTATTAAAAGTGGTGTAGGGACACCAACGGAAAGAGGGGACAAAACAAACGGACTAACACCTGGGTAATACCACAAACAAAGACGTGCACGGGGAAGTGGGAATACGGAACTTAAGTAAGAAAAAACACCAGGTCACGTGCACAAAATAAACCAATCACCCAACTGAGTCCATGAATAATACAAATGAGGGACAGGTGCCCCAGGCACCTGTAACAACAATTAGGATGAATGCTATAAATTTAAATATCACACATGTTAATTTGATTATGTGAAAAAACCTTGCCATTAATAAGAAAAAAGTTTCAATATAAACAGCTGCCTATATTGTTACTAACACTTACAGATCATTTACCACCTTATAATCTCACTGGCTTTACCTGATCTTTTAATGCACTGCATTAAAATCAGCATCAGATTTACTATATCAAATTTATTTGAAATGTTTTATTGGTTTTGTCTTTGATCAAACACCTTGGTTGAGCAAGACACCACAACTTGTCCAACAGTGCTGATGAATATGCACTAAATTAACCTATTTTTATGTAACTACTTTCATAGATCAACAGATGATTGGTCTTTATGGCAAATTAACCAAGATGAGGGTAATTTACTATCATTTACTGGTTTAATCACACTTTGTAGGCTATTTCATGCTATATGACCAATGTGGCTTACAGAGTGTTCAAATGGTGTACAGCTTATATTTCTATGATACATTTTCAAACAAGAACAATTGCAAAACTTAATAACAACTAAGAACATTGGAATTTGCAAAACAAAGGAGATTAAAGGGTTTTGAATTCAAATTTAAGCTTTCAGTTATTCTGTCTCGCCAATCTTTACTATTAGGTGAAGTAAATGTGAGCGGGGCAATTACAGCAGTGCTTTGTTAAAATGATGTTGCATTAGCCATGAGCCCAAGGCAATAAAGGACACTTTGATCTAGCAAGGAGGCTTTGCATATATTACCATCAACAGATGCTAGTTTGCTGTACATATCTGGAAGTAAGGCAGAATTTGAATTCTGCAATGAAGTTAATTAGCAAAGAATCTACAGTCAGGGTTATGGGTTAAAAAAAGGGTTTGGTTTAAAAAAAAAAAAAAAAAAAAATTGAATAGATTTCATTACATGTTCATCTTAGTGTTTTGGCGCTGGAAGCTAGACCCAGGACAGGGAGCCAATCCATCACTGGGCACACACTCACTCACACACACACACTATACAGGGCAGCCAATTTACCATGAATCAATGTTTTTGGAAGCGGGAAGTGGGAAGCAACCAGAGATCCTTGTGAAAACCCACATGAACATGGAACATAAAACCTCCACCAGATCAGTATTCAAACCTGAATCCAATCAAGGTGTCCTATATATGCATATGTTTATATATTTTTAGAATAAACCTTCATTTTTGCTACAATCAGATTGCTATTTTTTTTATCTGCAAGGTTTAAACAAATTCTATGGAGTGAAGTAATGCTGTAAAGTCCTCTGCCAAGCAACATGCAGGTAGTAATTATAGCTGAAAATTAGTCAGCAAATCAAAGCAAACTGCACCACAGACCTGGCTTTATAAAGTCAAAGAAGATGTCTTTCATTAATTTCTTTTTAAAACAAGTATTTAAATATTATATTGAAACATATTTAAAAATACTTTCTTGACAAATAATTCAGGATTTTATGAAAACAGAAATAACATCTTATCTGCATAAAATGAAAATGTAATTTCATGGTATGTTATGTATTAATTTTTAATTATTATTATACATAAGTGTACACTGCCAGTTCTTCATTGGCGCCCTGTCCTAGGTGTATCTGCCCAACGCTCGAAACTTTCTCCCCTGGATAGGCATGAGGAGCCCCCTGTGACCCTAATAGAGTATTGGGTATAAATAAGATAATGAATGAATAAATGAAAGTGTAAACTGAAATATGCATAAACACCCAGTATACAGAATACCTGCAAACACAGAAAACAAAACAACACAAGAATAAAGCATAATGCAGCCGCAACAACACACGAGAGGCCGTGTAGTTAATAGGCTCTGGGAGTTGCACTTCATTGAAAATGAAATATCATCATCATTCTGACCTTTTCGTTTATGTTTTGTTATGGTAATCAAATTCAAACTTGAGATAACTGCGTGTATGTCTACTGAAAACTAATTTAGAAATATTTTAGGGGAACTAAAATGTGTGCATGACTTTTATTTCTTAAATATATGTTAGAGAGAAGTGACAATAAGATGTGATGTTGAATTTCCAGCAGTAAACATTATTTCATACACAAGTTAATATACTTTGAAGCAAAGGGTAAATTTTTAATGTAATTTTGATGATACAGTACTGATGCACCTGTTCAAATATAACCAGGTGTTTATTTCTTAATGAATATGCATGTGTGCACTCTGTTCAGTTATTTTCGACCCTTGGGGACTTTATAGACCAGTTTACAATAATTCTGACTAATCGAGTTTTATAGTGAAGGCTTTTATTAGGTAGGTCACCAAGTATTTCCTTAACCATGGTTTACAATAAATAATTACATCAGGATTTCTCACTGTGGCAACAATGTAAATAATATGGCTTTTCAACATAAAAACATATTAGTATATATATTCTGGGGTGCTGTATGGGGTACCCTGTGTTCTGACCTCACCATCAGATTGGTCACTTGTAGGTTGCTTTGAATGAATGACCTCATGAACATTTGCCAAGCTGGTGGTAGAGATAAACAGGTGAGGTATATACAAGTGTTAATAAGTAAATATGACATTAAAGAGGATACTTGGCAGCCAATCAATAAGTCCTGAATTCAAAAAGGAAAGGGATAAGAAACACAATATAATAAGCATATCACTGTTTTTTTTATTTTAATATGAATTTGTTATTGTATTGCAAAAAATCTACAGATGCCTTGTTTGTAAATAAATGTTTTATCGAATATTTTTGCTCAGCAGAAAACTTGCACGATTCAGACATAAGCCTTAAGGTTGGGTTTTATTTCTAGGAATGATTAGAGAGCAGCTTTGAGCTTTTTTAGCTGTCACTGAGATACAGCTTTAAAATGTGTGGAATTGACAGAAAGATAGTTTTAACCTTGCTCTGACCTGTCTGCTTAGATCATCCTGCCATATTTAATCTGGAGTCTGCCGCATCTTTATTTCTTTTTTTTACTGTAGCACTTTTTCATAATCCACTTCTGTGTACTCAGAATGTAATTTTTAGCTAAAACTTTCTTTTTTCCTTTAACCTTAGATTGCTCCAAGCCAAGTCTTACCAAGGGCTCATCTGCCATGAATATGCCACAATCCTTTGGCACAGCGATGGGTTTTTCTCTTTCGGAAACACTCCCAGCTGCCAGTTTGCCCAACCTTGTGCGGAACAGCTCAGAACAGGACTCGCTACAAAAAGCAGAAAACAGCATAATCTATTTGGCTCCCACAGCTGATACCAATAAGTGCTGGCCAATCCGACCCACCTTACGTAATGAGTTGGATACCTTCTCAGTGCACTTCTATATCTTTTTTGGACCCAACATCTCAGTTCCTCCAGATCGGGCGGCAGTGTTTGCTATTAACCTAATGCCTGTGCTGGACAGCGGTGGTGTTTTGAACATGGAGCTCAAACTCAATGTGGTAAGTTAACACTGTTTAATATTATGATGGGGGAAGGGGGTTATTCTGCAACATACAATATATTAAACATCCATCCAGCAGATATACCCATGACAGAGTGCCAGTCCGTCACAGCCATTCATTCATTCATTATCTTTTGCTTTATCACCCTCTGGGGTCGCAGGGGATTAACACCCCCATCAAAAAAGTTAGAACACTAAACTAAACAAACACTTAAAATTAAACTTAGTTTATAAAAGGATAAAATTCACTGGTTTGGTTAGCTTGCTGTACAAGGCACATACATTTTTCTTGTCCTGATTTTTATTTGTCCAGCTGTCACTATCATAAAAATCCAGACCAACAGGACCACAGCACGGAGAACCCTTCTGTTCTTTATAGAGCCAAATCAATACATTTGAAGCTTGTCTCAAGCTTATTTATAAATGTTCAGCCAAGCGTCATTTCACGACCATCGGACATTAAATGCTTCACATATTTACTTTCTTGTTTGTGTTTATATCTACAAGCTCCAAGGCAACATAAAAAATACGGCATGTGTGTTAAATATGGACCTATTTAACATGAATTTAGTGTCTAAACCAAACTTCAACTGCTCTGCTCTTTTACATGGTTGTTGGTGCAATCGGCCTGTAGCTGACACAACTGATTAAATTTGCACTCCACAAAATACATTTAAAGAACACGTTCAAACTATTAAAGAGAAATAAATAATAGCCCATGGTGAAAAGATCTTCCCAGGACATGCACTTTGTAGTAAAGCATTGGTTTTGGTTCGATGACAGTTATCACATGCTTTGGCTTACAATGAATGCAATGTCATCACATTGACAAAATGGAAACCAAGATCTAGGTTGTTCAATCAGAGATTTTTTAAAGGATGCATATCCTTGATATTCAATCCAATAAGCTCTTACTTAATGAGCTCTTAAAGAGATTCCAAAATAAGACTGCATGAAACAAGTGCGAAGTGATGTCATGGATGGTGCAATGTGCATCCAAATACAGTTTGCTGTCATAACGAATGTGTTTAAACAAAGTTAATGTCAGTATCTAATTGCTGTTAATAAATACCAGGCTGACGCTGATGTAGGGTGAAGTTGAAGGCGGAAACCTTTTTAATGATGCATATCTGCACACTCGGTAGACTGTTCCTTTCTATGTTCTCTGAATGCTTAGACATAATACCGCTTCGCCTGTTAGGGAACTGACTGTGGAACTTACTCTGTCAAGGAAGCACTGTTGACCTGTTCCAATTTTACATAAAAAAAAAAAAAATCTTATCTGTTCCTTGCTTTATTTCAGTTAAGTTTTTGTTCTATTGTTACTTGTCTATGGAGTCAATCAGGATACCATCTAACAAGTATATTACATTATATTACATTTACATTCACATTAGGTTATTTAGCAGACGCTTTCATCCTAAGCGACTAACAAGTATCTTGCTTGGTTGGCATCAAGTCACAGGGTCACTTTAGTGGACCCTCGAGTTGAAGCCACAACCTTTTGATTAATAACCCAACACCTTAACCACTAAGGTACCACATCACACAGTTAATGTGAATGTAATAGGTTCATAATTTACTTACAGAGAAGTTAACACATTATTCTGTTTATAACCAAATCGGTAATTAAAACGGCCTGAGTGAGAAAGTGTAATTCAACTCAATGGCTGTAAATCAAAATAATGGATTTAAAGTCAGAACAGTTTTTGTAAGTCTGATCGAGCATGTACCAAGTGATATTTCTGCTTTTTTACAAATGCTTTTTAAGCAACACACAATGTGACACAATACACCAGGCAGTTCAGTTTCTCTGCCATGTAAAATGTAAAAACAGTCACTTTAATAGAATAAAGTTTATTCCATTTTCCATATGTGGGGAGATTACCTTCTAGATCTTAAACGTTATGTCTAGAATGAATGTACAAGGATTATTTAAAAGAAAACCTTTTTTTTTTTTTTAAAGCTGCACGTTTTTGAGTATTTTGTATAAATATGATTGTTGAGTTACAGGCAAAAATAGGGCTGATCCATCTAAATAAGTGCTGATTCCTGAGTTAGATCTGGTGCTGGGCAGGTGCCTGACTTCAAAAACCTGCTTACCCTATAAAAAGTGTCTCAAGTGCAAGAGCTGATCTGTTAATTCAGTTTATTCCCAAAAATGACAAACTGCTGATCGGTCTCTTTCACATCACATTATTAATCAAAAGAAGGTGAATGCTTTCCTCAGTAAGAGCATATTTATAAGCTCATTAATGACATCACCAGTTCTCCTCTCCAGACTGGCAGCCTTCTGGTGTTGGAAGGGAACCAAGGTTTTTGGCCGAGCACCAGCTCCTTTGCATTTTTAAATAATCATCCCAATTTACAAGCAGACAATGGTATCAGCACCAGTAGTAAAAAAAACATGAAATTGTTGTGCCAAGTGTAATACAGTCTTCATTTGATAGATCTGTAAAATACAATGATTGTAGATGTAAAATCAGAGACAGTAGCTCATTTGTTGTTGCACTGTTTGTGTCCTATCCTTCTCTGGTGTCTATGAGATGCTGATGATGGTGACTGGACATTGTTGGTTGGTGGAGTATTCAAACTTAGAGTGGAGGTGCTTATAAATTTCAGCATCTGTTGGATCTAATCCAACTCTTCCACTGTAATACACACACACACACACACACACACACACACACACACACACACACACACACACACACACACACACACACACCAGCATCACTGTCACTGCAGAACTGACAATACTCCAGCAGCCAAACAACTTTCCATTTAGTTCTGGTAAAATAACTAAGAGCACATTTATTACAAAGACTAATAAAATTTATTACAAAGAATTTATACAAGAACTCCCAATTTGTATAAAATAATATATATATATATATTAAAAGCGGCGGCACGGTGGCTTAGTGGTTAGCACGTTCGCCTCTCAGCGCTAGGGATTCCCGGTTCGAATCCCCATCTGGGTGGAGTTTCCATGTTCTCCCCGTGTCTGCGGGGGTTTCCTCCGGGTTCTCCGGTTTCCTCCCACAGTCCAAAAACATGGATCAAGTCAATTGAATTCTCAAAATTACCCCATATAGAGTGTGTATATGTGAGTAAGTGTGTGCCCAGCGATTGGATTGGCGCCCTGTCCTGGGTCTTTCTGCCCAGCGCCCGAGATGTTCTCCCCTGGATGGGCATGGGGAACCCCCCCGCGACCCTAATAGAGGATAAAGCGGGAGATAACGAATGAATGAATATATTTAAAGCTGTAACTGGTGAATGTTGGTTGGTTAGGATGTTTAAATTGAACTGCATGTCTTATTCTGAAGATTTCGATGTAACAGCTGCATTTGTCATTATAAAGAGAAGCTGACATAAAGACCAGAGAGCCACCGATGGGAGAAAAGCAAATAATTTTAAAGCTGATAGAGAGAGAGAAAATCAATCAGAGGCTTTGCACATTGTTTAAACATTGCACGTTCTACTCTGCAAACCGCAGTATTATCATTACCTCACACTAAAGGGTCTAGATCAAACCCCCCAAAAATAGGAGAGATGTCTGCATATTTTAACCACATTGAGTATTAACTTTGACTATTTGAACACTAGTTTATATCTCTATTCATATGCTGAAGTTCATGCAACCATATATGGTATTTTGAAGGCTCAATGTTAGAAGCATAGAGAATTTTCACCTCCAAATAAATGTGGGCGAATAAGTCGATCTGCACTTTTGTCTGAATGATAACAAATGATAGCAATCAAGTAAGATGCTATCAATTCCTGCAGCTGGAGGGTTAAAACACCAAAAGAGAGTCTCCAGACAAATAATGCAGTTATTTTCCAACGCTGACATCGGAACTTGTTGTGTTGATTATTGTTCTTAAGGGGGAAAAGCCTTTCGATTGGTTCTTTAATCATGGTGTAAATCAAGTCTCATTAGTTTAAAGATTGTAAAGCCTCCGGAGAACTGCCACCGCGAGTTAGCACGTATGTACTTCTGCCGTTATTTGAATGTCAGACAAAAAGGTCACATGGAATATGGAGGATGATCGATCATCCAGTCCTTCAGGTTCGTGCTTGTCCAGGTACAAAACAGCAGACACGTTCACCTCTATTTCCCCTAGAGATATCATCAACATGCATTAGAAAATACATCATGGAGTGAAATTGAAAAAAAGAGAGATAAAGGAACATCCAGAGATATTTTGCAGCCTGAAATAAGAAGCAATTTTGCTAGGCTATAGAAGGATTATATAGTCTTTGGTGTGACTGTGCCTAATTAAAGGGTAGCACTCACATGAATGTGGAAATGATGAAGTAACAATGTGCAATGAGGTTGTGCGTTACTGTAAATATATCATGTGCAGATGTGATCATTGGCATGTCTGCTAAGTGACAGAAAATGTTGGTTTTAAGTAAAAAACAAATGCACTATATTCATTTATTATACATTCACTTTGTTTCCTACGTTACTAATACTGTAGCCTGTCCCAGCATTTTGGCTGCTCTTTCTTGCAGTTTGAGTATGCAAGCAATTTATTCTCTGCTTTCCATGTGGTTGAGTGAAAGGTATCTTTGTTGCAAAGTACCAGGTCACAACCATATTGGACCTACAAGCTTTAAAAAAGCCAATCCGGATGGAGTTTCCATTTTCTCCCTGTGCCAACGTGGGTTTTCTTTAGGTATTCCGGTTTCATCCCACATCCCAAAACCATCTATTCAAGGTCATTCGGCTGCTCTAAATTGCCCCATCAAAATTGCCCCATCCAAATTGTCCCTATAAAGTGTCTGTGTGAGGGAGTGTGGACCCAGTGATGGATTGGAACCCTGTCCTGGGTGTATCTGCCCAGCGCCCGAAAAATTTTCCTCTGGATGGAACCCCGTCACGGTAATCCCTAGTATAGAATTAAGCGGAAGATAATTACATGAGATGAAAAAAAATGCTAAATATTAATTTAAGTGAATTTAAAGAGAAGAAATCAGGGTCATTCACTATAAATAGATGATTAGATAGTTCACCGGTCTTTTTGCCCATGCAGAGCGCACTGCAATGCACTCTCACTCATCGACAAAACTTTCTAGGCCTTCCTTTTAATGTATTTTGTCCTATCAATAATTCAGCATGTTAAGTGCCAAGGACACTATGCAATTGGATCAAATAACATTTATTGCATTTTACAGGGAGAAATTTCACAGAAAATATTTCATCACTGTCACCTAAATATCTTAAGCTATGTTTCTGATGCTTTTTTTTTCAGTACGCTATGAAAAAGATGCAAACAGACAACATGACTGAAAACACAACGATTTCTGGTGTGGCAACATAGAATCCTGAAATTATTTTTGTATTGCAATAGACAAACCTGTTCAACTGAAAAAGACTGTAATTAGAAACGGTTCTGTGTCATTCTGCTCTGCCAATGAAAGTGAAATGACCCGTGTCGGTGAGCTAAAAAGTCATTTTCCTCAATCAGCACTTTGGAAGCAAGCCTTAGATTAGCTTTCTCTTTGTATTTTAATGGCAGAATAGGGCATTGTGAAACTGCCTCTTTTAAAGCACAAGTAAAGACAAGTTTCTCGAGTGGGAGCTGTAAAGTAAATGATTTCCGCATGCCGCCATATGCTGCTGTCTGAGAATTATCTTGCAAGGCTGGCAAAGTGATGGATGTTGTAATGCATGTTTACGATCAAACCAGTTTATAGGAGCCATTTGTGCCCTCAACCTTGGGGTATTGACTTCATAGAGGTATTCACCACAAAGTGAAATGCAAGAATAAGTCAAGTTCGCAGAACATTTGGCACAAACCTGCATCAGGACTGACAAATGAAATTAAAAATGAGGGGGAGGAGATAAAAGTCATCAGCTAATGAGCTTTGTCTATGTTACTCCAGATAATAATGACAAGGCGACAACGCTGTCCAATGTCCACTGTCTATTTTTACACTGAAGACAGACACAGCTGCTCTGTCAAAAAAGACTAGCAACCTCATTACCCTTTCCTATTATGGCTAGAGATTGCTGTGGCTTCACTGCCTGCAGATCTTAGCAGAAATACTGTCTGCTGGTCTGTATACCAATTGTTTTGTCTTGAAAAAAGAAAATTTGTACAGAGACAGTGGGAAATGAAACATGACAAGAAAGAAGATTAATATAATATGAAGCTTTAAAATGGCATTTGAAGAAATAGATGGATTGTTGTGAACAGACTTTGACAATATATATGAAAACCCTGAAATACAGATATGCTTAAATAAATTAATAAATGTGTAAAATTGTATCAGATTAGTTTGAAAAAGTGGAATGAGTATTTCATTCAACCAAAAATCCAGATATGATAACAAAGCATTCATTCAGATAAATAGGTTCCACTTTTGAAAATTGTTGATCACTTCCCCAAATTCTAATCGAAATGGCATGTACATTCATTCAGGAAAAGTAATTCCCAATCCTGTATCTCAGCATGACGTCTGAATTCAATACAATGTCATCTATACCTCCTGCTGAGTGCAATGGTTACATTTAAACTGCAAGTCCGATGCCGATTATATTTGAAAGATTGATTCTTCTGTCTGAGCGTCAGGACAGCAAAGTAAAACTATAGTCTGATTTCTTTATTTGAACTTTTTGTTGCCTATAAAGTCAAGTGGATTCAAGCATTTTACATCAGGCATTGTCTTAAAGACGGCCAGAGGCAACAGTAGAGATATTCATCCAGTATTCAGTATCGTCTCCAGTATTCAGTGGCATATCGTCTCCAGTATTCACAACGCATTATACGTGGAATCAATAATCAGCTTTATAACATGTGTTATGAGCCTGTGCTTATATACATATATGTTCATGTTCACAAAATAACACACATTATATTTTTTTAAAACCTTTGGGTTTTTTTTTTTTTTTTTTAGATATTTCTTCCTAATTATCTAATTAAAGTCTGTAAAGAGCTGTTATGCAGTTTAATGGGGTTAAGTGGATATGTCTGCTACATAAAGCTTTTAAATGACAACACTTTGCTTAATTGTCACAGGCATTTTTTTTTATTTAAGTAAGCAATATATTGTTTGTGGGGTATTTTGCTTAGGAAATGGCACGTCTTGTTGACTGCACTCTATACAACAGCAAGCTAAATTATAAAAGTATAAATAATTGGTATTACTATATCAATGGAGGTAAAATCAGTGTAGAGGCCGCAGAAGGTGAATCTTTCTCTGTGTCTTAATAGTCAAGTCTGTCTTGGTCTTAGTTTGTGTTTTGATATAACATGCTGTAGATATTTGCTTTTGTGCACTTTATCTGCCAGCTCTCATGGACTGTGACTGTGATTTGTGGATTTGTCAGAATAAAAGTCCACAGCATATGTTCATCTCCGTTAAGCCCAGCATTACACTGAGGTTTCACAGGGAGTTGCACCGACAATGAGAATTCACTGTTATAAATCTATGTACTGCAGACAAGTGCTATGAAACTGGGTAAAGGGAGGATGTCGTAATGCCTAAAGAGAAAAGAGAACTTGCAATGGGTGGTCGTAATTGCTTGATTTATTTATTACAGACTATTTATTTACCATAAGGAATACATTTATGAGGTTTACATATTCATTTATGAATTTACATAGAGGTTTATAAGGATGCTGAGGACGTTCCACCAGGCAGGAGAAGGATATATCAACATAAGTCTGTGAACGCGTACATCTAGATTATGGGCTGAAATTTCCCAAGTAAAAAAAATTTGCAAAAAAAAACCTGATCACCATGTTAGGACCACGCTTTTGTTTTTCTATTTTTCTACAAAATATTTTTAAATTTTGAATTGCATAGGGGCGGCATGGTGGCTTAGTGGTTAGCACGTTCGCCTCTCAGTGCTAGGAATTCCCGGTTCGAATCCCCATCTGGGTGGAGTTTCCATGTTCTCCCCGTGTCTGCGTGGGTTTCCTCCGGGTTCTCCGGTTTCCTCCCACATTCCAAAAACATGGATCAAGTTAATTGAGTTCTCCAAATTGCCTCAAATAGAGAGTGTCTGTGTGAGTGAGTGTGTGCCCAGCGATGGATTGGCGCCCTGTCCTGGGTCTATCTGCCCAGCGCCCGAGACGTTCTCCCCTGGATGGGCATGGGGAACCCCACCACGACCCTAATAGAGGATAAAGCGGGAGATAATGAATGAATGAATGAATGAATTGCATAGACGCTTTGGATTTTAAATGATGAAAATATGTGTTTATATATATTTTTATATGTACACCTATTAAAAAGTTTCATAAGCAGTGTTTTATTGTGAAGTGGAGAGTGGAAGATAGGCTTAGGTGAGTTAAAATAAGCAGAACGTTGTTAGCTTCAGACCAGTCGCATTGCTAAAGCAGCTGATACACTCCACTGGACAATCGAGCTAACTGTTGCTAAAGACCAGCCTTTCTCCCTGAAAGTGTCCCTGTACTAGGTAATTAATAAAAAATGACATCCAATAAAAGTCACCTTTGGTCCTAAGAAAAGAATGTTGTGCTCTAATGATTTTCCAGCGATGCGTAAAGGAGAGCATCCAGCTAAAACTTTAATTTTAGGCTATGTTTAAAATGATTTATTATGCAATTCCTTCATAAAATCACTTCACTTGTATTAATGATGAAGTGGTTGATTTATTTAATTAAACACTTATTGTAATTTTCTAAACTGTATAAACTGTTTAAAATCTATTACTTATTTCCAATACACATTAAAATATAAATTAAATGATACTGATTACTTTACATGAAACTAAATGAATATTATATTTAGATTCGTTCTTGAAAAAGACAAACTAACAGAATCAAATGTAATTGTGTTAGTCCTATTACTTTGAGTTTTCAATGGGGACTGGTTGCTGATACTTGGAGGCTTATTATCATATTAGAAAATAATTGATTTAGATGATTGTGTGTATCATTCATTGGGGGTTTCTATGCTCTTCCTTTTTATTATTTCTTAATTCATCAAATTACAAATGTAAATTTGATTATTGAACTTTATTTAGATCTTGAAACATGCATGTATATAACTTGAGATTTAATTGGATAAAGTGCGCCGTGTTTTCTCCTTTTCTTTCAGTTTTTCACTTTTTGTTAATCACCAATCTTTACACTACTGATGATCCAAACACGTAAAAATGAATGCAGCTGTCTGATTATTTATGGCTCATGTAAGCAGAACCTTAATGTACTATCTTAATGTAATGTATGATCATTAAGGAATTTATATAAAGACAGGAATTTAAAAGCATACTCTCTGGATAACAGTAGCAAGATTTAAGATTTTAAATGAGGAATGTGCAATAATAAATATTTTAATATTTGAAATGCCAATATAACGAGATGTACAAGATACAGAAATGACAGTATGATTTTCTATGTATTCATAATGCTTTATAAAGCCTCAGCTTTAAAACATTCATAAAGCTTGATAAAGTATTTATATACTTTATAACACTTCTTATAAGCCTCAGTTAATAGTCATAACATTTTATAACCAGACTTATGAAGTGTTATAAGAATATGCCAATCTATAAACATTAACAGAGGCCAATGACAAATGTTATAAGGTGTTATGAATGCATGTTACCAAAATGACTAAACTTGAACTTGAAGCAGTAGCTTGCAATAATATGGTTTAAGACAAATTTTGAACAGTAGGGCATTAATTAGAGAGAAACACACACACACACACACACACACACACACACACACACACACACACACACACACACACACACACACACACACACACATATGTTAACATGCCTAATGACTTGGCCATAATTTGGTACAGTGACAACTTCACATCATGAAATCATAACTCATAAGCAGGTCAGACAGCATCATTCACCTTACAGGTTGGATTGAAGAAACATCAAGTACAAGTCAGCGTGAATATATGAGTCTATTCCTGTCAGTCACATTTCCTGCTGAAATTCCTGCTGGAAGTCTTATTATGCTAATTACTCAAAGATAATTCACTGTTCAATGCCAAACGAGATTTGACGCCTGAGAGGTTTCAAACATTTGACACAAATTCAGAGCTAGAATTGGATAACTGTTTTTTTTTTTATTTTCAAACGTGTGTTTCCCTTCTCATATAGTACTAAAAGAACACAAAAATAAATAGTAATATTTTGAACTGATTTAATTGGGCTATTTATGTCGCTGGTACATTTTCCAAACTTGTGGAACATGTGGTATAATGATCTGTATTTGTTATTAGTTTTGTTAGAAATCAAATTTAAAATATGTAATCCAATTTATTATTTACCAAACAAAGTATATATTTCTTTTGTTTCTGGTAATATGTGCCATTCCTGTCTATCACACTTTTAGAAACATGTCCTTTAAAACTATATAGTTTGCAGCGGAATGAAACCTCCTGCATATAGACTGCCAAGCATGAGTTTGCACTGGATAAATACTGTAAATGTAAATAAGCTGTGATGTAAAGGTTGGTTTTGCTTCCCTCTGAAAACACTACATGATGAGAAGCAACAGAAGACAGTATATCATTTCACAGCCTCACTCTGAGTTACCAGTGCAATAACTGCTACTCTGGTCTCATTATATCTATTCATTCCTCTCCATCACATAAAATCTCATGGTGCATGTTTTTACGTCCTGTTGACTTTATGGACCAGTGGAAATGTAAACAGAATATTAACCCAATGCTTTGATTTTTTATTTGCTAATAGAAATATAAAAGCCCCCACATTCTCGAATATGTGCCGGTCTCGGCATCAACAATGATGTCTATGAATTCTGATATTCCATGCAGAAAATTGTCAGTCATTTTTTGTGGTTAGTTCTAAAATTTAATAATTATGTAGCAATATATGTTTTGGCTTAATATGGCACATGACATTACAGATACAAATATGCTGTATATTTATTAATCATAGAAAACTGAAAACATCTCTGTAACTATAGCTTCTTTATTGGATTAAATATATGATCTCAGTCCTTTTTTATTATTATTATTATTATTATTATTATTATTATTATTATTATTATTATTATTATTATTTAATACTTATAGCCAAATCATAAACTTCTGTAAGGTGATGTATATATATATTTTTTTTCTCTCATAAATGCTACAGTGATGCAGATGTCTCACAAAGTAAAACCCCTGTTTTCACAGAATTGTCCAACAAACCATTATCTTCCTATTAATCTTCTACTAGGGCCATGGGGGGAGTTCCCCATGCCTATCCAGGGTAGATCAGCCCAGGATAGAGCACCAATTTATCGCTGGGCACACACTCACTCAGACACACACACCTTATAGGGGCAATTTAGATAGAGGCAATTTAAAGCAGCCAATTCACCTTAAATCTATGTTTTTGACGTGTAAGGAAACCAGAGAACCCAGAGAAAGCCCAAGTGGACATGGGGAGAACATAGAAACTCCATCAATATTGGGATTCGAACTGAATCCCATGGCTGTGAAGTGGACATACTAAGCACTAAGCCACCATGCCACCCTGCTCCGACTTGTGGAGGTTTAATCAATTATTTAAGTTCTTTATTTATGTATTAATGGTGCATTGATAACACAACTATTTATAATATAAAAAAATGAAACTAACAATGAACTCCAGTTAGAAAACTTGCTGTAAGTTATTGTAAACCTGAGAGCACAGTATAGCAGGTTTGATTTTTGATGCTTTGAAAAATTGTATTCTTGTTTGTAGAGACATGTAGTAGGAAGTAAAATGGGTTTGTTTATGTCAATGGTCAGTTTGCATTCGCTGGATAGTACAGATTCTGTAATAGAGTTTTCGGATTACTTCTGCCTTTATATACCACAGAATGCTGGAGAGGCTACACTGTCAACTTCAGTGTCAGACACGCTGTCTATTGATTTCATTTTGTTTGATGTAGCTTTTCCTGCTTGTATTTGAAGCCGTACTGTCTGTGACCACTTGCCTAATGTTGTTTTGCCAGATAAGTGATATCTAGGCATACCAGGCCTCAGATGTGACCATTTTTCTTCAGACCAGAAAATTTGCTCAAGGCTGAAGAAATCCTAAATTGTACATTATTAAAAGAATCATCCGGAGCATAATTTACCCAGAAAATTGCAGTTACTAACATTTACTCATCCATTACTGAATCAAAGTTGCAAAGACTATTCCTTCTTACATTTCTAAACGAAACAGTTCTGCACATTTTAATTGCATTTATTTCATTGACTTCTTGTGACTCTTCAAAAGTTTGTCAAAAAAAATGATTGAGCAAACGAGCACAGTGATTAAAACGAAATGAGGTCCATCAAAAATTAGTCACTAACTTTAATCTTTTGATTTTTTCTTCTGTCCTTGATGTTGCCATGGCTGCATGTGGTAGCACAATGGTTAGAGCTTTCATTCCACAGCAAGAAAGTCTTCAAATGATTACTAGTCTGGACAGAGTCGTATCTATATGGAGTTGTTCTCTTTGTGATTGTAGGGTTTATAGCTCAGCCCCCCCAAAAAAAAAAAAAAAAAAAAAACGAAACAACGGAATTGCACTTACACTCTTAGAACAAGATTTGAAGATAATTGAACTTTTAGAGATGCAGTGCTTTTCACTTGGCCAGTATACAATAAGATAAAACATTGTGATATACGCTACAAAATACATACCTAGTTACCTTAAAGTCCTGTGATTATACCTAAAATCACATTACTGTAAAATAATCCCTTGTACAGCCTGTTTCTAACATTATATATTTTATATTTTGTGCATAAATGTATTTTCTGCAATCCTTCCAACTGATAAGTGCTGAGATCTTATCTTACCAAAATCAAGACAATTTTTTCATTTGTTTTCCTCATTCAATAACATCGTCTGGGGAGGGCGTGTGATTTCAAAGGGCACAGAATGCCTAATAATAGGCTTGTAGTCTAATCAAAAAGCTATTAAAGCACACTACACCTACCCAGACTGGACATGATGGACTTGGATCCAGATAGCAAAATTATTCCCGCTCAGATCTGGCTCATATCCCCTATGTTCATCTGGACCACATGTCACATGGATTAATGGCACTTGAGTGAATTGTTTCTGGTAGCAAGATGTGTGCCACATACACACCAGATTGGTGTTTTAGATAATGTTGTCCACTTTTGGCTCATGTATAGGTGGCAATGCCATATATCTGTCATGTGGGTTATAGAAAAATTTTTATATGATGGTCACTTTTGTTTCATATGCAGTTTCCCAGTCCAGGCAGTCGGCCAGCGGTGCCATACCTCAGCCAAAAGTGGCCTGCGCCCATATGTAATCTGTGAAAGGGTGTTGATAACTCAAACTGTAGCAGGAGAAGCAGCTAGAAAAATGCAGTTGAAAATGTATAAGAAAACCTTAGGAATAGCAATGGTGTTGTGTTACAATAACACCCAGCCATCTATTATCTTCCGCTTTATCCTATAATAGGGTCGGGGGGGGGGGGTCCCCCATGCCCATCCAGGGGAGAACATTTCTGGGCAGATACACCCAGGACAGGGTGCCAATCTATCGCTGGGCACACACTCACACAGACATACACACTCAATTTGGAGAACTCAATTGACTTGATCCATGTTTTGGAAATCTGAGAACCCGGAGGAAACCCACGCGGACACGGGGAGAATATGGAAACTCCACCCAGATGGGGATTCGAACCGGGAATCCCTAGTGCTGAGAGGCGAACGTGCTAACCACTAAGCCACCGTGCCGCCCGACACAATAACACTAATATATGAATCCTCAAGGGGCCCACAGAGGCAAACTTGCAATATTAAGATTAGATCTTCCAACAGGGCGGCATGGTGGCTTAATGATTAGCACATCCGCCTCCCAGCGCTGAGGATCCAGGCTCGAAACCCAATGTTGGTTCGAGTTTCCATGCTCTCTCCGTGTCCGTGGGTTTTCTCAGGGTACTTCAGGGTTCACAGTACAAAAACATGAGCTCAATATGAATTGAATGCTCTTAATTGCTTCTATATAGAGAGTGAGTAAGTAAATGAGTGTGTGCCCAACGAAAGATGGCGTCCTGTCCTGATTGTATCTGCCCAGTGCCAAGAACTTTCCCCTCTGGAAGGGCTTGTAGACCCCCCCCCCACCCCACTGTAGTATAGGATTCAGCATTATATAATGAATGGATCTATCAACCACCAGCGCTGTCATCCGGTACCTTAACCATTTGGCACCGGTGCACTATTTCTATGCATGTACCATAAAAGTAAAGAATTGCTGCCCACATTTCGGTGCCCTTCGTTTTTACCAGTGCAATTAAAAATATGAACTTTTTTATAGCTTTAATTTTCCTGACAGAGACCTTCAGTAGTCTATAGTTCCTGCTCATAAATGAAATAATTGTACCAACTTTGATTCGGTGCCCAGAACAAAGGCTGTGAATTATCTCAAGATGACAAGCCTAGCCATCTACATCTGTGCTCTTACACAGCAAAGCTGTCTAGTGCCAACCCATTAATGTATCCAAAATTAACAACATGAAACATGGGATGCTCATAATTGGTTTCTTCACAGATATTGTCTGTGCTAAGCTTGGCTGCCAGTCGGTGATGGAAGCAGAAGCTGTTGTGAGAATCCGCTCGCCATGCTGGGGGAAAATATAGTTTACATTTGGTGGCTAATCATCCACTCCATATTTAAATCTAACGAAATACACAAACAGTTTTTTTGCTTCTTTCATATAATATGCTTAAGCGAGGTGGAAATTAGGACCAGTTTTACACAGCTGGAGACACATCGCACACACACTGTAATGACAAATCATTATTTTTGTGTACTATACTTGTTTCCATATTAGCATACATACAGTTTTTTCAAACTGCAGGATTATTGCTGTAAAAGCCTGTTGAATGAAACTGAATCCATTATTGAGATGACATATGAGATTTGTATGACCTACACAAGTGCAGAATTGTACTATTTAAGCGGCTTACTCTTTTGCAGCATAGTGGCACAGTGGTTAGCACCTCACAGCAACAAGAACCGAGATTTGATTCCTGGTGGGGTGAACACAGGTCCTCTCTGTGTGCAGTCTGCATGCCCTCCTCACTGTGTCTGCGTGGGTTTTCTCTGGGGTCCCCGGTTTCCTCCCACATATAAAGCATGCCTAGCTATTATATAGGGGTGTGTGTATCAGTGCTGGTTCCAAGCCTGGTGTAAAACTGTGCCAAGCTGAATATGTGGATCTTCTCAAACAGGACAAGAACAAGACAAAGGAACAAGAAGAGAACTGTTTATTCCTCACAACCGCACTAGATATACTGATGCACTAGATGCATTTAATTGTTTAACTTCAGTTGAACATTAATTATTTTGGTCTAATGTGTTGATTAATTGATGTACATAATACACATTCATTCATTCATTATCACCCGCTTTATCCTCTATTGGGGTCGCGGTGGGGTTCCCCATGCCCATCCAGGGGAGAACGTCTCGGGCGCTGGGCAGATAGACCCAGGACAGGGCGCCAATCCATCGCTGGGTACACACTCACTCACACAGACACACTCTATATGGGGCAATTTTGAGAATTCAATTTACTTGGTCCATGTTTTTGGACTGTGGGAGGAAACCGGAGAACCCGGAGGAAACCCACGCAGACACGGGGAGAACATGGAAACTCCACCCAGATGGGGATTCGAACCGGGAATCCCTAGCGCTGAGAGACGAATGTGCTAACCACTAATCCACCGTGCCGCCCTCATAATACACATAGCCCTTAAATTAAGTTTAACCAATAATATGCAAACATTTCAATTTAAACTTCTATTTCGGGTAGATTTTTTTATTTAGACTTGAAGCCTGATTGGATACCGATCAGGTTTGATAATACTACAGTATCACTGATTCCTCCTTATTTACTGATTTGTGTTGCTCTCTTATTTGGAAGTTCTTCTTTGGATAAAATCATCTGCTAATTGACTAAAGGTAAATATAAATGTAATCTTCATAACATACATTTCACCTTTAACTTTATCCAAGTGATGGAAGAGGCAGGTAATAATGCAAAACTAACCACCCCATGTGTCAGCACTTTAGCAGAGGTGAGCATCAGGCTACAGTTGAAGCATGACTGCCAGTTGGAAACCTTCAAAGGTTGTGTAATTGTAAGGCCCAGCCAAAATTGGCCCATGCTAAATTAATATCCTGGCATCATATCTGATAACATTAGAATGACCATATTTTGGTCCTCAAAAAAAAAAGAAACATGGCACTAGAGGAAATATGATAGCATGCAGCAGACAAACACTCCCTAGGGTGAAAAACTAATGTGAGGATTTGGGAGGAGTATCTTAAATGTTGATAGCATCATGGCATTAAATGGCATTCAAATCCAAAACAATTAACTGAAAAAGTCTAAAATAGTTATTTTATATAAAAAAGACCAGCTTAAACCATGATGAAATATTTATTTTTATAAATAGTTACAATAAATATTGTAATCCAACATTTTTCAATAATTAATCCATAATTTACGTGCACGCTTTTTTATTTGATTGCAGTTTTGTGTTTTTGTTTACAATTAATGGATTAAATTTGTAATTCTTTTCTAAATTTACTTATATATTTGTCTTATACACATAGCTGATAATACACACAGCCCTCAAACTGATTTAAACCAATAATATGCAGTAATATCTTCATGATATAAATGGCAGTCATAAGTTTGTGGTTAAGGAACCAGCCTTGTGGCCTGGAGGTCCCTGGTTTGATTCCTGGTTCCACTCCGTACTATGGCTGAAGTGCTCTTGAGCAAGGTTCCTAACCCCAATTGCTCCCCAGGTGCCAAATACAAGCCTGCCCACTGCTCTGCGCACGTGTGCTCACTTCACAAGTGAGGGTATATGTGTGTGTTCCACTGCACGAAGGGAAACATACCTCTGATTATATATCACTTTATCACATTATAGTACAACTACTGTGAAACATGTATATTGTTTGTAATATGCCAGGTTGTTTTTTCTATCTATCTTTTGACTAAGCTGCAGTCAACCTGCAGTCTGTAATGTTTTCGACCTGTCATGTGGTGCATTACATTAGCCTAAACACTAGAAGATAAAAGGATGAGTCCATTGTTGATGCATCAAGAGTGAATCATCAGGTTAGGTTTAAAATGTCACATTTGAATCAATAATACAGTGCTCCTAGGGCTTTATAGTCATGCTTGGGCTAACACACTGACAAATGTATCCATCTTCTTGTGCAAATGTTTGTGAACTCATATCTCATTACTTCTTGCTTCACAATCAATGGGTTTCCCCAAGGGATACTGAGCAGACACACCCAGGACAGGCTGCCAATCCATTGCTGGACACACACACACTATATAGGGGCAAATTAAAGCAGCCAAATCCACTTAAATTCATGTTTTTGGACTGTTGGAAGAAACCAGAGAACCTGGAGAAAACCTACAAAGACACAGAGAGAGCATGGAATCTCAAACCTGGATCCCAGCACTGAGAGGCGACTGTGCTAACCACTAGGCCATCATGTCGCCCCTTCATACAGTCCTGTATATTGTTATTTTTATCATTAATTACTATTATGATAACTTTGGGGGTGTGCTGGGTGTGTCTCATACGAATTTGACCAATCAGCAGCCCTCTTTGACCAATCAGCAGCCCTTTTGTGGTATTTCAGCCCATGGTGTAATCCTAGACCTGACAGATTTCATTCGAAATAAAACACAAACAAAGTAATATCCCCAAGGGCAGATTATATTATTGGTAATGTACCTCATTATGATCTAAGCATGTCAGCTGTGTTGAACATATCTGTATGTAATATCCTGCTTATTGTTATGCACTGATTGTGGTTAAATCCATGAGACGTGTAAAAGGTGCACTCATTTGTGACCCTTTGGCAAAGCTTAAACATCCTTAGAAATATACAGCACGTTCAACTTTTTGAAAGTCAGCAGGAGAAGGTAACTTCTTTTGGGGTCAGCCATGTCTTGCTGTGCTATAACAAGGCACTAAGACAGCACAACAGTTTAATTATTAAAAGCCTTTACTTGATAACACAGAGGCTGCTTAGTGCCCTCCAGCATTCCACTAACCACCATGATTAGCTGAACAGGACATAACGCTTTCTGTTAGGCTTCTCTCCGGCTCCCCCTACGCTCTTTCTTTTCTCTCTCACTCTCTGTGTGTGCTGGATTCACTTCCGTGCAGAGGCCTTTCTATAATTCATGTGCCATGGGAGTTACAAGGGTGAACATCTCTATTTTCAGATAACTACAGACATTCAGAGGGCATATTCAGCTGCACACGTTCCCATTACCAACCTCGCTAGACTTGTCATGTCTGTACTGTCTCTAATTATTATAATGCAAAATAAATGCATTGTTATTTCACACTGTCCATGTATACAAAACATGCATTTGATATTTTTAAGTTGTTTTTTTTTGTAATCCGTAAATGACTTTTTCTTCCCTCAGTCCTCAACAAAGGGAGAGAACATCACTGTTTTTGGCTGCTTGCATCATGGAATGCCTCTGGCCCTTCGGGACAACTCTTCCATAAAATGCGAGTCTGGTAGGTGGACTCTTTTTATATTTGTTTAGACCTCCCATCTAACACATGAATTCATTATTTATCATGTTCTTCTTGAAACAAACGAGTGATTTCTAAGCTGCTTAAAAATACATAGTATAAAAGGGAAGCAGCAGTTTTGTGGAAAACAGTTACCTGTGAGCAAAATCCCTAATTCTGAATAGTTTGGAGTAACTGTATGAATTAATAACCTCAGTGAATGACACATAAATAATCTCTATAAGCTGTTATAATAAAAACAATCAATAATATAAAGAATGGCGGCACGGTGGCTTAGTGGTTAAACACGTTCGCCTCTCAGCGCTAGGGATTCCCAGTTTGAATCCCAATCTGGGTGGAGTTTCCATGTTCTCCCCGTGTCTGCGTAGATTTCCTCCAGGTTCTCCGGTTTCCTCCCACAGTCCAAAAACATGGATCAAGTCAATTGAATTCTCAAAATTGCCCCATATAGAGTGTGTCTGTGTGAGTGAGTGTGTGCCCAGCGATGGATTGGCCCAGCGCCCGAGATGTTCTCCTCTGAATGGGCATGGGGAACCCCACCGCGACCCTAAGAGAGGATAAAGCGGAAGATAATGAATGAATGAATGAATGAATATAAAGAATTTATTGAAGGTGGCACAGTGGCTTTGTGGTTAGTACGTTCCCCTCTCAGCACTAGGGATTCTGGAGTTTCCATGTTCTACCCGTGTCAACGTGGGTTTCCTCCGGGAGACAGTTTTATCCAAAAGAAATGCAAAACAAGGAACTAACTATTTTGTGGCAGCATACTGGCCTTGTGTCTGCCTCTCAGCAGACAGCAGATATAGGTTTAAATCCTGATCTGGGTGAAGTTTTTTTTATGTTAGTATTGGTACTGTATGGGTTTTCTCTGGGTTCTACAGGTTAAGCTAATCGCCCCTATAGAGTGTGTGTAAGTAAGTGTATGCTCAGTAATATATTGTCACCCTGTCCTGGTTATATCTACCCAGCACCCTAAATGTTCTCCCCTGGATGGGAATGGGGACGTTAGTAGAGGATTAAGTTGTCAAGATAATGAGATGAGAAACCTTTATTGCAAGTCGCCAAATATAATGTTTAAAACTTAAATTGAGGCTATGTTTGATAATACTGGTAATCACGAAAATGACTTTAAATTACACTATGGATTTTATTTAATGTTAATATGAAATAGGTAGGAAACCATTCTAAAACTGCAATTTCAAAGAAAGCAATTTAAATTCGATTGTTTATTGTACATTAGGAGTAGGAGTTAAAACCTACTAAAAAAAGTAAAATATGAACCTGAATCTGGTTTTATTTCCAGGATATATTTTACTCTGCAGCTTTGGATCCCTGTTGAAATGGTTTTGAAATTACATTTCAGGCCCATTGCATTTTAATTTTCACAGCCTGTCAGATGGCCTGTCAGATGACAAAGTGGAAAGGTGGAGCAGGTGTAAATAAAAAACAAAAGAATTAAGAAACATTACGGTTAAGCTGACAAAAGAACATGGTCAGTTGCTCTACAAATTAGCTATTAATTATTTTAAAATTATGGGGTATGTAAATTCCACTACTTGATTTTTGTCCATCTTGACTTGAAGCAGCTTTATTTATAGCCCTGCTTTAATGTTTATATGCATCGATGGTTTTTATGGTGAGAAAATATAAATTGTATTGTGCCGTTGCTTCTTTTTTTCTCATGTCATGTTTTTATACAACATACAAATGTAGGTAAACACTACAAATGACAAATGAATTTTTAACTTAAATCTAACACAGAATCGATACTGGGGTTCCTCCTGTTAGTGAACACCACCATAAACATCACCAAGCTTCGTATTCCGTACCCACAGACAGGCACCTGGTACCTTAGCCTCCGGTCTTTACGTTCTACAGATCATGGGTGAGTTTGAATTCTGCTCATGTAAATCAATTTAGCAGATGTCTGTAGAATTTTAAGGATATATATTTAAAGAATATATGTTTGTTTTGAAAGCTACCTCTTAATCTAACACATCACGCAACATGTATTGCAAAACATTTATATTGTTAATATAAAAATAAACATTGTATCTGTTTTCACAGAATTCACAGAATTGCAAAATTTAATTAAATTGCACATTTAATAAGTCCTTATTAAAGAGATAAGTCCTTAAATCATGTCCAGCTATTGCATTAACTTAATGAAGCTACGTACAGTATTTAAGTTAAATAGTGTGTAAAATGAAATGTGGAGCTCTTGATTGTTGTCCTTTGTAGGTTTGAAGCATGCAATGTGACAGCAGAGGTGTATCTTCGGTCATATCTGACCCCGTGTATCAACGACTGTGGGACTTACGGCCAGTGCAAGCTCCTACGCACCAACAACTACCTGTATGCTGCATGCGAGTGCAAAGCAGGTGATCATTGCAAGTTGCAAAGCAAACTCATCTCATCTAGGGAAGGGTTTTTCAGGCACTGGGCACCCACTCACACATACACACATATTATAAAGTGGCAATCTAAATAAGAGCCAATTTAGAGCAGCCAGTTCACCTCAAATCTATTTTGTTGGACTGTGGAAGACTGTGGGGACATCGGGAGAACATGCAAACTCCTCTCAAATCTGCATTCAAACCTGAATTCTCAACGCTGAGAGACAGATGTGCTAACCAACAATGCCACCGTCCTAATCAGTCCAAAACTGATTTTAAAAAAAAATATATATATATATATATTATATAATTTATATTAAGGTGTTCTGCTTTTTAAGAGCATCAGCTGAAACTCACTGAGGATTGTAATTTAAGTCTTTATTGATGGTGCTTTCAAAGGGAGGCAGTTTTATTTCTCACTTTTGTCACAACACATGGCTTTGCATTGCAATCAGTTTAAAGGCTAAGATGAATTTAATAGCTAAAATCTTTTATAATTTCCTCATAATCACCCTTTGTCATCTGAACGGCAATCAGTGGTAATTGCCAGGTTAACTTGAATGATTAAGCTACATGTATGTCATTCATCTCGCCATGTTAATATGAGATCACGAATCAAATAGATGCTTAATTACAGGACATGCGATAATGCTGCAAAATATGCAAATCAAAGCCTCTCAATTACCTTCCAATTAAAGATCCTCTTGTGTCTCCCATTTTGTTTCCCTCAAGATTCAGTCTTTCTGTCTCTATTGCCGGTTGTGTATAAGCAGCTACTCCCTTAATAGATATTTTCAGGCAAACATCTGCCATTAAACGATTTTGCCTTCCAAAAAGCAGGAGTGCTCTGATTTCTTATTCACACACAGTTTTGCCTCTCAAGTATCAGAAAGAGTGCAGACTGATTTCCTTTGAAATGTAATAAGCCCTCATTCATGCAGGCTTTTTATTATTTTAATTTGCTTTTTTTTTTAACTTAATTACATATTTAGTTATGTTTGTTTTTGTGACTCAGCTGATTGGTCAGTGAAATAAATGTCTTAAGCTAAGATTGTAGAGTCCCTTTTTCTTTTTGTCCGGTGTATCTATCACAGCAGGCTTACAGGATTCAATCTAAATTTATGAACCTGTTTACAAGAACATGGATGAGGTAATAATGGCTGTATGCCCCCCACCCTCCTTTGTGTTTAAACAGGTTGTGAGGGTATTATTTCATTGTGATTTGTTATAAGTGGTATGCAACCTGGTACATTTTCATTTATCCTTCAGATTATATACACAGTATAAGTCAAAAGTTTGGACACACTTCCTTCTTTCTCCATTGTCTATTTCCTCCACTTACCTTACCAAAGTCCATATAGATGGACTTTGTAGTTTTACAATTACAGACTGTAGACTTTTACAATTACAGACTTTTGTTTTATGTTAGTCCCCAGTTGGTTCTCTGTTCTCTATTGGTCGGGAACAGGTATAATTTGGGTGGTGGATTGTTTATTGTCAGTTCTGCAGTGACACAGTGCTGCTGTAGTTTCATTTAAACACCTCAGTGACACTGCTGGGATAGGAACAATGCACCAACCAAATAATACCTACTCTGTGGTGGTACTATTGGGATCCTGACAATCAGAGAACAGAGTTAAGGGGACGTACACAATATTTACTGTAGTTTACAATCAGATGGACTACAGTCTGGAATTGTGGAACTACAAAGTCCATCTTTTCAGGAAGTGGAACCGAGAAGTGGAGTGAAAAAGGAGGTGTGTCCAAATTTTCGACTGATAATGTTCTTTACTTTGTTCTCTAGTGATCAGGTATATAAATATATATAAAATATACAGTATATATTTTTATATATAAAATATAAAAGACTTACAGCTTATTTGCTAACAATTTAAACCAATATTTATGAGTTTGTGATATATCTAGAATATAATACTACAGTGCCGATATACAGTAAAACCGCCTGGATACAAAACTTTATGTGGCAAAGAGCCAAGTTAAAGGAAACAGTAAGACATAGATAGTACAGATAAATATATAATGCCTTATTACTCATCTGTTCTTAAGTGAACTTACTCATGCATTAAAATTTCAAGCTCTGACCCTGTTTTTACTCACCGTTTTTCAAAGTCAGTTTCTTAATGTGCACTTGTGTCTAATAGGTTGGGAAGGCTGGGGTTGCACAGACAACACTGAAGCTTATTCGTATGGATTCCAGCTACTCTCTACCCTGCTGCTCTGTCTGAGTAACCTGATGTTTGTACCACCTGTGGCGATTGCTATTCGCAGTCATTACTTGTTGGAGGCTTCAGTCTATATCTTTACAATGTTCTTCTCTACAGTAAGTATCAGCATGAATCAGCCAATCAAATGGCACTGGATGCTAAGTAGATTTTTTTAGTAATATGGCAGCTAAACATTTCTTTAGGAACATAATTCCTAAATCAATTTGTTGAGTAGTAGAGTAGCACCCAAACATTTAGGCACCCAAAACGCTTGATGAGCATGTGGAACAACCCCCCCCCCTCCCTCCCCACACACACACAAAAACACATACACCAAACTTAGTACAGGATAATGAGATAGAATTATATAAATATTAAATACAATTAGTGTTAATATTTAAATAATTCTGAATTGTGGTAGCACTCACCACTGATCCACTGTTCAAGTAGATAGTTTCAACTATTCAACTCATGTGTAAATTCCAATTTTGTTAATTTCTGAAAGTGGAATCAATACTTTTCCTGACTGTCACAATGTAAGTGATGGGAATGGAGTAAAAGGTTCATGCAGTTAGTTTATTGACAGCCAATCACAATCACTGATTCCATAAAGAGTGCCTCTCCTATAAAGCTTTTAGCTTATGTGAAAATCTTATTTTGTATATCTAAGTGACATTTTTAAATGTTAATAATAGTTATTTTATTTATCTCCATCGTTTATTAAAGCTTATCTTTTGGAATGCATCAATACTCTAAATGCATTGTTTTTATTTTTACTTAAACCTGCCCTCTGTTTTTACTCCTTCAGTTCTATCACGCCTGTGATCAGCCTGGTATTGTAGTATTCTGTATTATGGAATATGATGTCCTTCAGTTCTGTGACTTTCTCGGCTCCCTTATGTCCGTGTGGGTCACGGTCATTGCCATGGCCAGATTAAAATCCATCATCAAACAGGTAATGTGCACTTTACTTTTATTTATATAAAATGTATTTACTCTGCTAAAAATGTGGATGGAATTCATCAATAACGCTACACAGTAAATATTCCAAATATTTCTTAAAACCATTTACCCTGTCATTTCAGCATGAACAGTGCTTATAATAAGCAGCCTTACCTTTCTGAACCTTTTAAGGATATATCATGAAAGCATTACATTAATTTGGCATAATAAAATAATGCAAAATGTTAGTTATTTATCTTTTTAGACAGCAATATTTTGCAGTTACTTATTGTGGTGAACTCAGTAGAGCACCTCAGGTAATTCTGTATGCATGTCATTTCTTTGGATGCTTATTAGCAGTTTCTCAATCTGCAGCACTCAGGACTGAGGGAGAATTAAAGTCAGAAATAATGGACAGAGATAAATGTGAGAGCTTATAAGACACAGAAAGTAATGAAAGTGTGTATGATGGAAAACGCACATTAGATGGTTTGTTATTGACTAAACCAGTGCTTTTGGATTTTGGTTGGTGTGAAATTTAGTTCCATAATTTTAGAGTTAAATAAAAAGTTGATGCATGTAGCTAAAAAACGCAAATTAAAACTTTAAATGGTCTTTGAAAACAACATTAGCAGATAAATAAGACTAAATGTTTTTTTGTAATTGTACACATATCATTCTATACAAAGCTGTTCACTACAACATTTATTTTGTCATTTAACAGAAATCTTTCATATACTGACTTTTAATTTCTTTGTTACACATTTCTTGATGATTACATTTAAAGAATTTAAAAAACACATGGCTTTATTTGCAAATAAATGCACAGAATGTTTCTTATATATTGCATTAGATATTATTTTAAAAAGGCATTAATGCATTGTTGGTATAAGAACTTAAAATTCACAAGTCTGACTTTATTCAGTATTTAAAACAATGTATGTGTGTGGATTTGTGCAGGTTCTGTACCTCCTAGGAGCGATGTCTCTCTCCATGGCTCTTCAGTTGGACCGCCATGGCTTGTGGAACCTTCTGGGCCCCAGCCTCTTTGCCTTGGGTATAATGGCAATTGCGTGGGTAAGATCAATTTATCTAATTACATTAAGTAACTTACTGAATATCTGTACTGATGATACAAAGCATTTTGAAGAAGGGCTAAATAAATGATTAATAGGTTTCCAATGGTTTTTACACTATCATTCACAAAAAACAGTGACATTTGGTTAAGAGTGGCTTTAGGGATCTCTGCTCTGTAATAGCTAGGATCTTAATAGTACCACCACAAAGCAGGTATTTTTTGGTTGCTGCATTATTCCAATCCCAGCAGTGTCACTAAGGTGGAGAAATAAAACTACAGCAGCACTGCTGCACCCCTCACTGCATCATTGTCACTGCAGAACTGACAATAAACATCCACCACCCAAATTAAACCTGTTCTGTGATGGTGTTAACCAATAGGGAATAGGGCACCAACAGGGGACTAATAGAAAACAAGAACACAGATGGACTAAGTCCATCTATATGGTAAGTGGAGGAAATATAGAATGGAGCAGGATGGTGGTGTGTTCAAACTTTTGACTGGTACTGTATATAATATATGGAAAACACAGATACAAAATCAGGAAAAACTATCTGACTCATTAAATGAAATGTCACATTTCTTGAAATGCTTAAAAACAGGTTACATTTTGTTCTCATCCCATTGCTGTTAAAGTGTCTCAGAATCTTTTAGATGCCATTTTCATTAAGTATTTTGGGACAGTAGAGGCCACAGTGTTTCACATTACAAAACTTCTTTGACTAATATGGTCATTTTAAACTTGTTGTAGCTTTGTACTTATGCTAAGTGCTAGGACTGACCTTTTCTTGTCACGGCTGACTCAAAAGCACAGCACACAGTGTGATTTGTGAGGTAATTCAAAGTTGTTTGGTTCATCACATGGCCTTTTGCTTCAAACACACAAGCACTAAACACTGAGGCTCACATTTATCTTGGGTCAGGGGCAATAGCTTGCTGGCTAAAATAAACAGAGGGCACCGACATTACTTTATACAGGCAGCATTAGTCATGGCTTTATAGTCCCATTACCAGTTGGCTTGTTCTTTCTCTATCACCATAATGTGTTTCCTGAAGTGAGCAGATAAAAAGTAATGGGTGTTGAGAGAGTAGAGGATTTAGCCAGAGCTCCTGACACAAGAATTTGATGTGATCAGTGGCGTGAGAGAGGCCTCCCCGAAGTCTTACCCGGTGGTGGATTTAAGCAAAAATGGAGGTAGAATAGAGTGTGGATGAAGTGAAGGGGAGTGAACTGTGTCTGCATGAGGAGAGGTGGCACTGATGAGTATGAATCATTCGCTGCATGTGGTGACCCCACACCCGAATTGATTTAGAGGAAGAAAAAAAGGGAAAAAAACGACAGCCGCTTCAGAGGAAGGCCATCTACAGAACGAAGCAAAACATTTTATAAAGTTGTGAATCATATACTTTATGTTTGTGTGAATATATGGAGTTGAAATAAGGTTTTGAATACGGTACAAGTGCCATTTCACCCAGCAGGTGATAGACATTTCATTACAACAAAATGGATGAGCTCTTATATAAAGAAATAGGTTTATAAGATGTGTTATTTGAAACCCGTAATGCATTTTCATCACATAATCAAAACAGTTCTTGATTTTAATATTGTGTTTGTGTTATAAGGTGGCTTAGTTCGAAGGTGGCTCAGTGGTTGGCACATCTAAATTACTCCTGTGTAGTGTGTGTCTGTGTGAGTGAGTGAGTGTGTGCCCAGTGATGGATTGACTCCCCGTCCTGCGTATATCTTCCCCGTGCCAGAAACTCTGGATGGCCATGAGGAACTCCCCCGCGACACTAGTAAAGGATTATGTTGAAGATAAGGAGATGAGAATTGTGTTATAGCTATGTTGTCTGATTTTGTTATATAACAGCCCATCTGAAATATCTCATCTTATTATTGTTCACATAATCCCCTACTAGGGACCAGGGTCGCGATGCCCATCCAGTGCAGAACATTTCAGGCGCTGGGCAGGAATATCACAACATTCAAATCGATAACTATTTTGATTATTTCATGAATTTATTCCTTTCATTCATTCATTCATTCATTATCTCCCGCTTTATCCTCTATTAGGGTCGCGGTGGGGTTCCCCATGCCCATCCAGGGGAGAACGTCTCGGATGCTGGGCAGAAAGACCCAGGACAGGGCGCCAATCCATCGCTGGGCACACACTCACTCACACAGACACACACACTCTATATGGGGCAATTTTGAGAATTCAATTGACTTGATCCATGTTTTTGGACTGTGGGAGGAAACCGGAGAACCAGGAGGAAACCCACGCAGACACGGGGAGAACATGGAAACTCCACCCAGATGGGGATTCGAACTGGGAATCCCTAGCGCTGAGAGGCGAACGTGCTAACCACTAAACCACCGTGCTGCCTTCATGAATTTAGAGCGGCCAATTTACCTTGAATTTATGTTTTTGGACTTTGGGAGGAATCTGGAAAACCCAGAGGAAGCATGGAAACCAGAGAAACTTTATAAAATAATATAAAGTTAAAAAATGATAACTTCTTCCAGATTGAGATTCGAACCTGGATCCACAGCACGGAGAGGCAAACAGGCTAAACACCCTATTTGAAATATAATAAAAAAAATAATTCATGTTTATCAAGCACATTTTTTAATAACATTTAGTTCGTATACAAATAAATTTGAACATAATATTATACAGTTGCTGCTACTGCTGTATTTCTGGTTTAATAAAACGCTCCACAGTTTATTCAATTGCAGGCAGCACGGTCACAAGGGGATTTACGGGGTTCATCCAGCTCTTAATAAAAGACAAACACAGTCTGCATAAGATGAAAAAACACACAATTGAGCTTGTCTTGCTTTTATTAAAGCCATTGATTAAGTACATGCACCTTTTGACTTTGTATAGAGGTCAAAAATTGCTGTAACATCATGTAAAAATGGCTTATAAGCAGAATATTTGAAGATAAACAGAAATATCCATGGTGAGTAACAATAAGAAGTCTTTGCTTTCAGCTGATGAGTTTATTAAAATATCAGACTAGTTAGTAATAAGTGTTAGCAAGCAGAATACTTTATAAAATGCTAACTATGAGTTATTCTCTGGCACATCATCATTTTTCTTTCAGCTATTCTTTCTCTTCTTGCTGTACAGACATATCCCTGAGGTTTTTTAACGTATATCTTATTTTATTAAGGGCTTCAAAGGCGGACTGTCTGCTTTACACCGGCTAGAGTGTGAATATGTGAATTTATCTATCAAAAGTCGTTTATATCTGCTTGTTCATCATGTTGTTTTGGCGAGGCGAGGCCCTGCATTGTGAATGTGCACAGACAAGCTTGAATGAGATCAGTGAAGCGGAGCAGAGGACTGCATTTGTGTGGAAGTATAATGTGGTAGAAGAACAGGGTCGAGACCAATAAGGTGAAGTAAGAAACAGATGCTGAATAGAAGACGGTAAGGCGTATAATAAAGCTGGGAATAGGACAAAAGAGGCATAGCTTTGCATATCCATGTGTGATCTTATAATCACAAGATTCTGAGCTTTAATGTAATGGCTGACTTTCAGGACTGTGGTGGGACAGAAATCTGGTTTTCAAGCAAATTCTCATGTTTATAAATGAAATCCTAAATTGAATGCATATGGAATTAGTGACAGGAAAGTAAAAGCAGATTGAAATTCAGGTGATTGTTTGAGATATATTTTATGTTTGGGGGTCACAGAGGGTATGCTCATCTATCGGCACCAAATCATCGTTAAGCGCACAACACAGACACACAATATAGGGGCACTTTAGATTTAGAGCAGCCAATTTACTTCATGTTTTTGGACTTTTGGAGAACCCAGACAAAACCAACGCGGACATGAGGAGAACATGGAAACTCCTCCTCATTCCTATGAAACACAACTCCTATATATCATTCATTCATTTTCATTCATTCATTATCTCCCGCTTTATCCTCTATTAGGGTCGCGGTGGGGTTCCCCATGCCCATCCAGGGGAGAACGTCTCGGGCGCTGGGCAGATAGACCCAGGACAGGACGCCAATCCATCGCTGGGCACACACTCACTCACACAGACACACTCTATATGGGGCAATTTTGAGAATTCAATTAACTTGATCCATGTTTTTGGACTGTGGGAGGAAACCGGAGAACCCGGAGGAAACCCACGCAGAAACGGGGAGAACATGGAAACTCCATCGAGATGGGGATTCGAACCGGGAATCCCTAGCGTTGAGAGGCGAACGTGCTAACCACTAAGCCACCGTGCCGCCTCCTATATATAAGTACTTTTTTAATTGTGGTCTTAGAGGCCCGTTGCCCTTCATGTTGTAGTGTTTTTCTTGCACCAAACACACCAGATCCAACTGGTAATATTCATCTCATTAAAAAAGCACATTATTAAATAAATCACTAAAGTATGCGAGGTTTGAGAAACACTGGTAAAAATTAAAGACAACTACAGGGGGGTTTCAGAAAAGAAAAGAATATGCCTGGCCACAGAACAATCACTGAGTAATACTTTGTGGATTAATACAGGCTTATAGGGTTGTTTTGCATAAAAGTATGAATATATTCAGCATGACAAAGAGATCTTGAAAAGAAATAGTTAGTATGTGGTATTTTTCTACCACTGGGTTTAGTTTATTCAGATGTTTCTTGTTGTTTTACAGCTCATTTTTAGAATGCAATGCTTAAATATGTGCATTCATAATGTTTCTCAGTCATATGTGTCCTTACCTCATGATTCAGTTCTGTTTACATGACAACACAAAATGTCTTTAGTGAAAACAAATAAGTTTTGTTAAGGCTCTTTGTCACGGGGCATGACATGGTGGAAAATGTGGGCATGTTAAGTGACAGGAAACCACAAAAGACAAATAATTGCTTGAATACTTAAAAGTAAACATAATAAAAGTGGGGCGGCACGGTGGCTTAGTGGTTAGCACGTTCGCCTCTAACGAACCAGGAATCCCGCACTAGGGATTCCTGGTTCGAATCCCCATCTGGGTGGAGTTTCCATGTTCTCCCCGTGTCTGCATGGGTTTCCTCCAGGTTCTCCGGTTTCCTTCCACAGTCCAAAAACATGGATCAAGTCAATTGAATTCTCCAAATTGCCCCATATAGACTGTGTATGAATGCGTGTCTGTGTGAGTGAGTGTGTGCCCAGCGATAGATTGGCGCCCTGTCCTGGGTGTATCTGCCCAGCGCCCGAAACGCCCGAAACCCCACTGCGACCCTAATATAGGATAAAGCGGAAGATAATGAATGAATGAATGAATAATAAAAGTGATAAAACATTACTCTTGTGTAGCATTACCCTATTACCTCACATTCTTATCTATGTTGTTATCACGTGATTCAGTTCCCTACCATATGGTTTACATTTCTCTTATTTTTATTATTATTATATTATTTCTGTATCATTTTGTTTAGTTAGACATTCATATAGACATTCTCATTAAAAATTAAAAACTCATTTGAAAGCTGTAGGTTTTGTTTCTATTGAACTTGATTTGTTCATCAATGTTAATCTTTCTGAGGTCTTTAAGTTAATAGCTTTGGTTTACTCCGAAGTCTGTTCCTATCAGATTATGTTTTGGTGGTTTTTAAAATGCTGATTTTATCGTGTGAGTCAATTTTCAGTCTGTTGGACGGAAATCTTTCTGAAATGTGTTCAAATCATATCATTTTAAAAAATCCACAGTGTGTCCCTATCACAAGATCAGTCCATTCTGATGACATTGCTCCTACTGATACTATTTTATTGAACCCGTCTAACTCCAATTATTGTCCAAAATATTGGCACATCTGCACAGCTTTCAGAAAATGCACCACTGCAGTTACAAATGCTGGTTGTCTGTTTATATCATTATACACAGAACCCCAGAGTTGGACTGGACAAAATCATTGGCAGCCATGGTAGCCCACTTTAGAAACAATGACTGAAATCAATCTCTTCCTGTAACCATCAATAAATAATGAGTAGATATTTTACCAACTGCTGTTTTAGAGTCTATGAGGGCATGTATAAGTTCCAGTTATAGTGTTATATAAGTTATATATATATATATATATATATATATATATATATATATATATATATATATATATATAGAGAGAGAGAGAGAGAGAGAGAGAGAGAGAGAGAGAGAGATTTAGTGACCTGACACAAGAAACTTCTTTGAGGAGTATTCAACGCATGCTGTTACATCTTCAGCATGGAGCAATGAGAAAGTAGTGCTTCATGTGAGGTGCGAAATGCCAGCAGCCCAGCATGCCGAGTGTCATGGTACCATTGATTCATGCTTCTGCTAATCAATATCAACTCTTAGCCTTTAAACTAGGTGGGACTTGAAATCTACCACTACTGATGATTTATTATGCCTTCGAATGGACCCAATACACAATGAACGTGCACAATTTATAGATAATTTACTGGGGTTATTGATTAACTATTACAAAGAGACTGCATGAATGTAACCTGCATGGGAGGTGCAGCAAGTTTCATGCCTGGATAAGGAAATAACGTAGATTAGCTGGACATGTTGAAAGTTTCCACCTGTTGTGACTAACATTAATAATATTCATTATTCTGCATATAACAATTTGCTCCATTTCTGAGAGTACCATATTTACCACTATGCTAAAATATATTCTGCATTCATTCTAAGTGACTCATAAAACTGTTGATCATGTTTTTGCACACCAATAACAAAGATCAACACACACATGGTATTTGAACCTGTTTGTTTAAATCAGACATGTTCCTATAAGATTCTTATACGTAGTGACCCTTTTTATGTAACTTTGACATTTTACAGTGGTGATATCTAATATAGTATTTATATTGATAGTCTATATATTTTACTCACAGTTGCTGGTTGTTGCTGCAATTTTATTGCATTATTTTTATGTTGAAGGCTAGTGGAATGTGCGACCAGACACTTCCAACCAAAGAAATGTGTCCTTACCTTTAATAAATACCTACTGCTTCTCTAGTGTATGGGTTACAGTATTTCTAAAGATGGAATGCATTTGAAGCTTTTGGACACGAAAAGAATCCAGTGGTGGCAAAAGGTTGGGATAAAACAAGTAAAAGTGAAGAGTCTCGTAAGTTGAAGCACACAAAGCTGGATACTGCAAAGTAACTGTGTGGGTGTGCAAATGCAGAGGAAGGTTAAAGTTCGACTCTTTGTATTTCAGAAATACCACTAAAAAGCGCCTCAAGGATCATCTGTACTTTACTAACAAGTAGGGTGTACGAAAAAAAAAAAAAAAACATGATGGTTTATGCAGCAA
Source organism: Corydoras sp. C115 (assembly GCA_019802505.1). NCBI lineage: Eukaryota > Metazoa > Chordata > Actinopteri > Siluriformes > Callichthyidae > Corydoras > Corydoras sp. C115. The sequence goes on from JAFMOC010000070.1 coordinate 1,723,224, forward strand.
TTTATAAATCAGCAAAAACTGCAGAGAGCTGTAGGTGATAGAATGGAACAGTTTATGGTCTGGAATTTTACTGTTTTAAGTCAATATGTAAAATTCAGTAAGATTTATATTTCAACAGCTATGATAAGGAATAATTATTAGAAAATCAGTACTTGTAGTGGGTAGTCAACAGTATCCAAAGTAATATATATATATATATATATATATATATAATATCATATATATATATATGCAGTATATATATATATATATATATGCAGTAGTATATATTGTAATATATAGAGTATACTGTACCAGACAAGAGTTTGGACATGTCCTCTTCTTTCCCCATTGTCTATGTTCTATACTTACCATATGGCCTTTGTAGTTTTACTTTATCTGTTTTCTTTGTTTTTGTTAGTCCCCTGTTGGTTCTCTGTTCTCTATTGGTCAGGATTATCACAGAACAGGTGTCTTTTGGGTGGTGGATTATTTATTGTCAGTTCTGCAGTGACACTGATGCAGTATTTTCATTTAAACATCTTAGTGACACTGCTGGGATAGGACTAATGCAACAACCATTTGATAAAATAATTATTATTATTGATAATCCGTGTGTAAAACAACATTCTATGGCTTATTAATTGCTAAATTAAGTAAACAGGCTATGGAAAACTATCCTGCTTCCTACTAGCCCACTGCTTTGGAAAGGATGACATTTCTGCTCCCCCTATTGACCAGAGCCACGTTTAATCCACTAGCTTATAGTATTTAAGGCTTTTGAAAGTCCTTGGAAACCAAACTGGGGTGATTAGTTCTTCATGCCACATTGCATGAGAGGAAGTTTATAAAGGAATTATAAGATAGCCCTCAGACCACTAGACTTGTAGCATGGCAGGAAAACTCAGCCGAGAAAAATCTATATTTATATTAGTTAATATTATATTTATTATAATATTATTTTTTTAAATGTATTATATATTATATTTATTAACGGTATGTAAACTTTTAAAATGTAAGAGTGGATGCACACTGGTGTATAACTTTCCTGAAACATCCTATCAGGAAGAATGTAATTTTAACAGATGATCTTTGTTGTTTGTTACACACGCACACACACACACACACACACACACACACACACACACACACACACACACACACACACACACACACACACACACACACACACACACAGTTTAGCAGCTAGAGCACTATAGGTAACAGAACTGATACATTTATCATGACTTTGTGCCCTTTTATATGATGATGGTACTCAATAAAACTCAACATTGTATATACAAATCATGTTTATTACATTATGCTTATTACAGAACATTGAAACTTATTTAAAGGATGTCTGGAAGGTCATTTTGGATACAGCCATGTTGACTGAAGTTGGATTATGATTTGTTATACAATATATTTATCATAGAAGTGTCGCTCTAATGCTGAGCTTAGACTGGGGGTTACGATGTGAGCTGTTTGTCTAGATTAAGTCAGGAATAATAACTACATAATTTATTATTGACCTTAAAAAGAGCCCCGCAAATGAAACTGGATTGAACAAGACTCATTCGTTTAACTGGGTGAAACTGTTGTTTTTCATTAAAAGGCAGTGAACGCCATGAAATAGCAAGAAAATAGAACAAAATACTCAAGAGGGCTATATGAATTATTCTGTTTGCTGTACTGTCTGGGTTCAAATACCTTGTTCTGTTTGCAGTGATTTTGTGAGGCTATATGTCAGTCAAAGCCAGAACTACAAACGATTCAAAAGTGTTCTCTGCAAAATTGGAGTCGTAGCTCATCTCCCCAGCTTCAAATGTTACATTAGCATGGGAAAGGGTTCAAAGCGAAGCCCGGCCACTACTTTAGTGACAGGGTATGAAAAAGAATGGCACTAAATCTGAGAAGCCGCCAGTTTGAAAAGGTATACTTTTTATGATTGCATTTACAAGCTGGACTGATGCAGAGTGCTCTTGTGAAAACAAGTCCAAGCTGGAGTAGTTGCATTACTGATAATGGCGTCAATGAAAGTCTGAGTGGAATGTGGAATAATGGAATATGTTGTGTCGAGGGAGGGTGGGCATGTGGGACTAGGGCTTAGAGTAGCCTAATACTCTTCATAAATACCTGGATTGGATTGGGCACTTTATAGCTTCTGCAGCAATGTGCATTTTACTGGGAAATAAAGCAATATGTCTCATATCGCTTATTTGTATTCATGAGATATACCTGACTATGTGCTTATACTTATTGGCCATTTCATCAGAAATGTCTTTATTGGTTTCAGTTATTAATTGACCATTTGTTGCCAAGGAAAGTTGGCCATTATTCTGAACCTCACATGAAATTACAGTAGTAGTATCAATGGCCAGTGCACTGGCACCGGGGTGTAAGAAACGGGGGTGTTTTTTAGGATTTGTTAAAAGCATCTCCTGACAGTGCTGGTTTGAAGACAGTTTGGTCTATATCCTGTGGTCAGTTTTTACCATGCTAGTGGAGGGTTGCAGAACTACTGCATTATAATTAAGTATTAAGTATAATTCAGTATTGATAGTCATTTTAAAGCTTTAAAGCCATTACATTCGGTGCTCACTGAAACACTTATGCAGGCATACGAGTCTAAAAAGGTTCTATAAAGTCACAAGCAGGCTGCACCACCACTTACATAATAAGAGCCAAGCGGACATATGGTGTTCCTCTTTCTCCTGATGGATGGGGCAAATATATCGTCTAATATAATGTTTCATTACAACAGATGTGTACATGTATAAGTCAGCTCTAGCTGAATATTTATTCATAAGCTAAAAGTAGTTTATAATAATTGTGTTGCTATGCAACCCTTGTGTTTTCTAGAGGGTTAAAAATGATGTTGTAGAATCGATGTGATTTTATTATATTACACAGTATTATATTGTAATACTATAACCTATAAATGCAGTGTTTTCAGATGTGGAAACTAAAAAGTGATTGGTCTTACTGTGGAATCTGACACATCACCAAATGTTCATTTATTTATTATTTTCCGCTTTATCCTCTACTCGGGTCGTGAGGGGGTTCCTTATGCTCATCCAGGGGAGAATGTTTCAGGTGCAGGGCGGATACACCCAGGACAAGGCGCAAATTATCACTGGGCACACATACTCACACAAACACACACTATATGGGGACCTATATGGACACGGGGAGAACATGAAATCCCTACCCAGATTGGGATTCCAACCTGGATCTCCAGAGCTGAGAAGCTAACCACTATGCCACCGTGCTGCCCATCATATTAACCCAAATATTGAGGTGTTTAAAAATTATATTAGCCATCTATACCACACTGATATACATTTTGAATTAATGAAGTGCTTATACACTGAGGACTGCTGTCAAATGAGTGTCATTAAATCCCAATGACATTCATTATACTTTAATTTAGTGTTCATCCTTATAATAAGCTCTCTCGTTCATTAATAGACCTCATAATTATGTACTGTTCTGTGTTCATTTAGACCGTGCGCACCATCCGGAGGCGGCGCTGCTACCCTCCCACGTGGAAGCGTTGGATCTTTTTCCTTCTCCCCGGTACCACTATAGCCACATCAGCCGTGGCGCTCTATGCCTTCGTGGAGACTGAGGAAAACTACTTCTACATCCACAGCATCTGGCACATGCTGATCGCCGGCAGCGTAGGCTTTTTGCTGCCGCCCCGCTCCAAACCCGATGCCAAGGTTACGCCACTGAGGCGCCAGCGCGGATGTGGATACCAGCTCTGTGTCAATGAGCACGAGGAGATGGGCCTCGTTGACCCAGCCATCATTACCATTAACAGCATCTGTACCAGCTGATGACACTCACTTGCCTTTTCTGTCCTCACTTTGGAATAACAAAACGGGAAAACAAAGCCAGAGAACTCATCACCACACTGTATATAAAATCAGAGAGGACACTTCCACATGCGTCCCTTACTGTCACTTTGATTTGCGGCTTTAATTACAGTTCTTACTTGATTATACCCCATCATTCTCAACATTAAAACCACCGTCTTGTTTCTTGACGCACTGTCGGTTCTATCATCACCACCTACCGCATACAGAATCTTTTATTGGCTTTTTGATTCTGTTTTTAAATGTTCAGAACCACTGGGTGGTTGATCATTTCCAGCCCTGCAGTGACACTGATGTGATGGTAGCATGGTAGTGTATGTTGTGCTTGTATAAGTAGATCAGACACAACACTGCCACTGGAGTTTTTTACACTGTTTACACAAAAACTGACCACCTTATCCCCCCACCTTATTGGTTTACCTTGTAAATTTAAAATGTGGCGCAGTTTGTAAGTACTTCACTGGTCATCACAGGATGCTGGCCACATGACTTTGGCTGAATACATTTGGTCGGTCTGTTCTGTGATGGTTCTAGCCATCACAGTATTGATGAAAGCAGAGCAACATTGTATGTGTAACAACTTATGGAGTTCAAGATATGAAACTATAAAGTGGTGTATATGGTAAAAGAAGTTAGTAACTTAAATAATGACAGAATGCAGATGACGGTGGTTTCAATGTTTTGGCTGATCGGTGTACATTCTTATTCAAAGGTCATGGGGTTGGGGATTCAGGGCGCAAAAGGTTATTAAGAAAAAATAGTACTTTTAGAGCAATGTGCAGAGAAAATTAGATGGGCATAACAGAGCATTACTTAAACCATGAGAGAACATCCTCTTTGTACCATGGTAAACCAAAAATGTGTATAGAGTACAGTTAAAAGTGCAATGGCTTAAATTTAAGAGGGTGTATTGTTGCATTGTTTATAGGAAACGTCAATAATGATGTGAATTCGCATAGGTCTTAACAATAAAATTGTTCTTCCGATGATGATACTTAAACAGAGCTACAAAACACCTACATACACTTTTCCTGATAGCTGGTATTTCAAATGACTTTTTGTCAGTAAGGCAGTGATCAGTGTTAAGGTTATATTGACATCACATCTGAGTCAAGAGACTTTTAGTTACAAAGTTACAAATTAAGACTGTTATGGTTGGATTGCATTGGTTATATTTTTATTTTATAAAAGGTTTATTCACACTTTAAATTAGTATAAATCATAAAATAAATAAATAAATAAATAAAAAAACACTTAAGGGTTCAACGCCAACTGACTAACTAAAAAGCCCAATTATTAGCATATGCTAACTTGAATTCATATTGTTTTTTATTAAAGTTCTAGAACAATGCCAAAAAGTTCCCTCCAGTACTGGCCAGTGAAGTTTTTAATTGTTTACATTTATAGTTACACATATTGGGGCAGCTGGGTGGTGTAGTACTAAGCATGTCTGCCTCTAAGCATTGGGGTACAGGTTTTAATTCATATCTGGGTGGAGTTTTAATGATCTCCCGGTGCCAGCATGTTTTTTTTTTTTTCATGTTCTCCGATTTCCCTGCTCCCTTGCACCTCTATAGTGTCTGAGTAAGTGTGTGCTCAACGATGAATCTATCTGCCCAGTGCCCAAAAAATTCTACACTGGCTGATCATGGAAAAAAAACCCGCAACCCAAGTAGAGGATTAAGTGGAAGATAATGATCTTACATTCTTAATTGGCACGAAAAAAATTTGTTTCCACCATAAATGTGCACATTATGTAATTAGCTTTATGTAGTAGTATTATTATTACTATTTCTTCAACTAGTACAGACATTATTATTATTTTTATTGTTAAAAATGATAATAAATGGTAAAAAAGTAATAAATGGTTCTTCCATGGCATTCATTTAAAAGACTTTCTTTTATTTCATGGGAAACTGTAAGGTTAGCTTTAATATCCCATATTTATTAAAAATGTAATGGAAACTTTAACAACTTCACGTATTTAATGGCAGGCTAAACAAAGAGCTTGGTTTTGACAACTGATCCAATTTCATTAATTATTAATGAATCAAAAATCAAAAAGTCACATGACTCAGGTGTTATGTCTTTGTTACCTACAATAATTGAAAGCAACCTCTCTGTTGCAAATATTTGTGTATTGTTATCTCAGTGTAGGACCATGAACATGAAACTATATAGATTTAAAGAGGGGTAAATGGGTACTCAGTATTGGCGTTGTTGGTTCGCTTGATAGATTGCATCCTGCTGTTGATACATTGTTAAAGACGTCTGAAAATTGCTGCTGCTATTTTGATGGTGACTGTACAAAATGTGTCATGTAATTAGTCATTGTTGTCCAATATCAGAAAAGACTAAGCGTACTATGGGGATGACATTTAAGATGCTTCAGAAATCTTTTGGAGTGAACAGCATTTTCTTTTCTTACTTTTCACTCCTTCACCAAACTTGCACTGAGACACAGAAATGTGATACTGTACATTTTTATATACACTTACTGTCACCATTTGTAAATACATAGTTGGTTTCTGTGGAATATTTGAATTGTACTTTGAATTGCATTTAATTGTCAATTGTCAAAATATAGACTGATTATTTAGTTTCGTTTCTTTTGTTTCAAGGTGTTTTTTTTTATTTATTTTGTAACTCAAGTAACTAAAATTCTATTTCATGTTGTAATTACCTGGAGAAAAACGGGCAAAAGAGAATCCACCAATGAAACAAATAAACATTTTATTTTTTTCTGTACTGAAACTAGATTTCCTTCTTTATTTTATTTAAATATTAGCTAAGCCACACCAAATCAGAGTTCCTCTGCAGCACATGCCAGGCTATTTAGCGGAAGGAGGCCTGAAGGGAAAAGTAGAAATTAATAAATGATATATAATTTGTCCTAGAGGAGGCTCTGGTGGTGCTGGAGCAGTAGGAAGTCTCCATATGGCCAGGATGTTATTAGAAAGACAGCAGCATTGCCCTCAGTTACTCTTTCCTTGCAGCACTCCGCACCAGATAAGTGCAGCAGTAGCTTTATCTCTCAACAGCAACGGATTAACGCTGCACTAGCTTTTACATGATAAAAGCAACATTTTATTCCGCTGTGCACACAGGAGGCACATACTGTCAAATTGCATTTCATGAAAACTTTTCCGTTAAGGGACAAAAAAGCAGTTGTTACATAACATCCTAGCTTATTTATTAAACTGTGGCTTAATTTCAAATGTTTTATAACCTTAATTAATTAACTGTAATGTTAATCTGAAATCTCATCTCATTTCAATGTCTTTTGCTTAAACTTATTCTAAGGACTTAGGTCACGGGAGTTCCCCATAAGAAAAAGTGTTTGGGCACTTGGGCAGATACACCCAGGACAGGGCCCAAGTCCATTCCTGAGCACACACTCACTCACACACATTACTATATGGGGCAATTAAGAGCAGCCAAAGCACTTTGATTTCATGTTTTTGGATTGTGGTAGGAAACCAGAGAACCCGGAGGAAACCCACACAGAGACAGACAACATGTAAACTCACCCAGAATTGGATTCGAACCTGGATCCCCAGGTCTGAGGCGAACATGTTAACCACTACACCACCTACATTAAAAAGACTATTTTGCATCATAAAGGATGCTACATACATAAAAAGGATAATGAACAAAAATAAAGCCTGTGAACAAGCTGGTTCTCCGAGCTGTGCTCATTACAGTCAGCTGGCTTAGTGCATCAGATTGCAAGTAAACACATCATTTGTCACTATGCTCTCCCACTAGAAACATGATGGATTTAGAAAAGCAGCTCTCTCAAAACCTTCGCTACAGTATTGTTCAGCATCATTGGAATGATTAATAATAGCATTTTCAAATCATAAATGTTCTAAGGAAGTATCAGCATCACCGAGGTCATTATTCATAATGGATAAAACTTCACTTTCATACCAGCAGCTGAGCTCCAAACAGGATTTTTGACAGCGCTATATCAAGAAAGGTAATCGGTTAAATAACCCAAAAGTCAGGGACTACTTAAAAAGAGCTTAAAAAAGACATTAATGTAGCATGTAGAATGGTTTCAAAGAATGCAAAAGCCAGTGCTCTACAGCCAAGGTCGTTAACCATGATCACTCTGTTATACCACAATGCCTTTAAAAATAGTAGAATGTAAAATGCTGGTCAAGTAGGATTATAATCGAACTCTTGAGTTGGATATCAGATGCTATGAGCAGGCGGCACGGTGGCTTAGTGGTTTGCACGTTCGCCTCTCAGCACTAGGTATTCCCGGTTCGAATCCCCATCTGGGTGGAGTTTCCATGTTCTCCCCGTGTCTGCGTGGGTTTCCTCCGGGTTCTCCGGTTTCCTCCCACAGTCCAAAAACATGGATCAAGTTAATTGAATTCTCCAATTTGCCCCATATAGAGTGTGTCTGTGTGAGTGAGTGTGTGCCCAGTGATGGATTGGCGTCCTGTCCTGGGTCTTCTGCCCAGCGCCTGAGATGTTCTCCCCTGGATGGGCATGGGGAACCCCACCGCGACCCTAATAGAGGATAAAGCGGGAGATAATGAATTAATTAATGCTATGAGCATTAAAAAAATACAAAGGTGTATCTGTATGTGGTCCATGCGTGCAGTGTAAGGATGTGTACTGTAAAGCCAGATAGCAATCCAAATGCTGAATACTTTATTAAACCAACAGAAGGTAACCTTAAATAACAAACATAAACACACAGAGCAGGGCATGAAAACTAAACTGAACAGCAGAACAAAACAGACATCCTCTGCTGCCTGCACGATCACGTGCCTAATTAACTAAACGAGCTATGAATGAACCAAGGGATAGTAATTAACTTAAACGAGGGCTGGGAACTCAGGACACACACCAAACTGAGAAGAAAAGCAAGTCCCAGGTGAGTTGCTGACGGCATCTAACAGTATGTGTACTATTGGAACAACCAAATTTTCCTCTGGGATTAATAAAGTGTTAATATAATCCAGTGTAAACTAATCAAAAAAGCCAAACGGCAATATTGAACTACACAAAGGTTAGTATTGAGAAACATACACCAGAGAAAGTGTCACTGAGGTAAGAAACAAGTTTCCCTTACAGCAGGACGCTGGTACTAAACTTACAGCAAAGAATTCAAATAATTGGTTCCATAACAGCAAAATGGAATCAGTTGATTTAAATATAACCAAAATTTCAGTAAGTGCACTAAAGACTAATGGCAGCAGTAAAGCAAGGTGGGGCTATTCTGCAGGGTTATGCTGCATATACATCATGGGTGTTGGTGATCCAATTTATTGACCCCATAACTACAGACACAAATATAGAATTTTGAATCTATAATGCCATACCAACAGAGAGGTGTTTATTTAGTTTTAAAATTAATTTTGCTGCATGACATGATGCTGAATACACAGTCGCAGTTCTCTGCAAGAAGAACATGTGGAAAGAGCATTAGGTTCTATGATCCCCACAGAGCAGTGAAATTAACATCATTAAGTCAGTCTTGCATTAAAAATAAAAGTAAGGCAGCCATATGCTGCATAAAAATTGTAAGAGAACTGACACGAAGAGTCGAATGAGGCACAGTATGCTGGGAAAATGTGAGCGTACTAGACCCAACCACATGAGACAGAAAACCACAAGAGACAAATTATAGTTAAAAAATTTTAGTCAAATGAACCTAATAAACGGGTGAAATCTGATCCGGTCCTACTGCTGAAACACTGGGGGAAGCTTGTGGCACCGCCTGAAGTGGGAGAGCGGAGAACCTCGGCTTCCGCCAGCGACCAGCAGTAGGTTAGTGTCTTACTGCTCACTGTCTGCTCTTCCTTTCAGTGGGGACTGTGCGACTGATTTGTGCTTTGATTTGAATAATGAATGAGTGTAAATGATTACCACAAATATTATCTATACTTACCATCATATTGTAAATAACATTTAGATTTTGTAGTTTGCGTTTTTCACAATGTTTTCAAGTGTTAGAATGAATATGATTCCTGGTTCGAATCCAAATCTGGTTGAAGTTTCCATATTCTCCCCGTGTCCGCGAGGGTCTCCTCCAGTTTCCTCCCACAGTCCAAAAACATGGATCAAGGTCAATTGAATTCTCCAAATTGGCCCATATAGAGTGTATTTGTGTGCGAGTGTGTGCCCAGCGATAGATTGGCTCCCTGTCCTGGGTGTATTTGCCCAGCGCCTGTAACGCGCTCCCCTGGATGGGCATGGGGAACCCCCCCTCAACCCTAGTAGAGGATAAAGTGGAAGATAATGGATGGATAGATATTTCAGGACAAAGGGTCAATAATATACTGCAGGTAACCAAAACATCAGATGAACATCACATAACAAATTAACAAGATGCACTGTGCCATTATTTGTGAAATAATTGAAGAAGTGTATAAATATAAGAAATGTATAATTGAAGAAGTGTGAACTATATAAATAATTTTTTTACTCTTGAAACTACAAAAAAAATCCAGAATACTGGGCTAATATTATTATTATTCTTACTTTTTTATTAATACCAGATTCATAGAACGTGTTACATTTTCATTTGGTCATTTTATCCAAACCGACTTACAAAGTGAGCTCAGGATTGGCCACAGCATCCCTGGAGCAATGAGGGTTAAGGGTCCTGCTCAAGGACCCACATTGGTAATTCCCTGAGATTTAAACCCACAATCTTCAGCCTAACCACTGAGCTACCACGTTCTCATATGGTATTATTATATATTTTATTTATTTATTATGAATTGTGTGATTAATATGTAATGGTTTTTTTAACGGTATTTGTTGCTATCCTGAACGGGCATCCAACAAATTTGTATATTGAAAACCATAACCTATTCCATATTCATTATATGACATTTTTGACTGCAGGCTGGGTGACAGCACCTCAGCGGGAGATTGGCAGCCAGCAGCCACTGACCTTCCAAATGGAAAGAGATGAACATTTTAATTTAAACATGTTCTGCATATTCATAAGATTAGCACCTCTCAGAATGTGTTCAGTTTGTCATTCCTACAATTTGGTGCCATACTAACACATACCCTGTGTTCATAATGCATGAGAAACACATTCATAAAGCCTTAAAAAGTATTCTTTACACTTTAAAACACTCACCATAAGCCTCATGTTCTTTGAAAGTTAAGTTTAACTCTTTGATATAAATTCTTCCACTTTACAGCAGTGCTTTATAAAACGAAATGACAATATGGCACACACCCCAAATAGATCAAGCTTTAATGTATTCTGTCCCAATGCTTTTTCCAGACACTGGTGATTTTGAGGCGCAAAGAGAGAAATGGCACACTACGGTGCGCCCAGGGAATGAAAATGAAAGCTGACGGCGGAAGGCGACAAAGACAGGCTGCATCTTTTACAATCAGAGAAAGGAAAAAGAATCTGCCTCTGCAGCAAAAAGGAAGCTATTTTCCCATCAGAGAGAAGCGTTCACCTGCTGTGTGCAAAATCAAGATTTATCAAAGAACGAAAGGGGACACGGATAAACCCTAAGGCAGCACTCTGATAAGAGGTGTGTGAGGCAAGGCATCAATAAACATGCCTCGTACACATTCATTTAAATTAATATAACAAGCCTGCGGGTCTCCGGAGGTAGGCGGATGATGTTGGGCTATGCGGACGACCGGATTTGCATAAAACAAAGTGCATGAGGAGAAAAAGGTGGCTTACTAATTCTTGATGTAAGGAACAAAACATGTTTTATTTATTTATTTAAAAAACATGCACATTAATTTGGAAATTGGGTGAAGTTAGACTTAAAATTTGACATTTCTTCATTTTTTAACTTTGAATTGTCTTAATTTTCCTATGTTTCTGTATTACGTTTAGGGTCTCAGAGGTCCTGGAGTCCATCACAGTTCTTCATGTGCGAAAAGCAGGGAATCACAATGGACAGATTACTACTTTATCACAGGGTAAACACACAGAGAAATCTATTTTTAACACCTGGGTAGAGATTATAATTTTCCAACTAGCCTGTTTTTGTACTGTGGGAGAACATGCAAACTCCACATAGAAAGACTTGTCTACCCTGCCTGGGAATTGAACCTATGCTGAGAGGTGAGAGTAGTAACCAACATGCATCAAGAATGCAAATTCTTAATGTATCTAACGATAGTATTACTTTATAATTATTAATAATCAACTTTATATATATTTATTTGTAACTGATATTTTTATATACAAAAAAGTCATTGTACGTCATAGCTTAACAAGTTTAAATAAAATAAATATTATTTATTTTAAATAAAATACATTTGTATAAAAGCCAACAAACTGCTGAGAGAGATAAAACCCGATGTATTTACAAATCCTCTCCTACTAACTGATTGAGAGCAAAGCTTTGATATGGAACCTCAAAGGAAGAGAACAAGAGGCCTGCCAAGAAACACCTGGCACAAAAAAAAATCTTCAGACAGACATTGGGAGACAAGTATGCCCCTGGTATCAAAACATAAATTAATGACCAAGTACTCTGAAGCTCCCTTGTTGACAGTCCATTCCCCGATAGCTAGGCTTATCTCACAATTTGAAATTGAAACAGACAATAAAACTAACTAATGCTGTTTTAGATTTTAGATATTAGATTGCAACTATATTATGTACTTTTCTAAAACCTTTCACTTTCCTTTATTATTTGATAAATAAATAAAATAATAAATAAATAAAAAAACTCCTTTAAATACATTAGTGTTTCGTTAGAAAAATCATCCATCCATTATCTTCCGCTTTATCCTCTATTAGGGTCGCGGGGGGAGCCCATCCAGGGGAGAATGTTTCAGGCGCTGGGCAGATACACCCAGGACAGGACATTAATCCCTCGCTGGGCACATACTCACTCACACAAACACACTCTATATGGGGCAATTTTGAGAATTCAATAGACCTTGATCCATGTTTTTGGACTGTAGGAGGAAACCGGACACAGGGAGAACATGGAAACTCCACCCAGATGGGGATTCGAACCAGGAATCCCTAGTTCTGAGAGGAGAACATGCTAACCACTAAGCCACCGTGCTGCCCATTAGAAAATAATGTTTTTCTTTTTCAAAATTAAAAAAATCTTAACACCAAGGTTACATTAGGTTATTTTGCAAACACTTTTATCCAAACCGACATACCCACACAATGTTTAAGGTCCGAGTACAGGGTCAGTCATTATGCAGCATCTCCTAAAGCAACTAATAATGATATTCTTGCAAATTGTCTCATTTGAAGGTAAAATAATTGCAGAGAAATTTTCCCACTGAGCTTCCCAACACCAATTTTCTGTTTATTACACTATTAGCACAAATATATTAGGACATGCCTCTTAATTATTTTAATTATTAAATTGAGGAGTTTAATTAAGTCCAATTGCAATTTTTGTGTAAAGTCAAGCACCCACCCCTGTAGCACATGTGTGCTAAGTAATGATTTGATGTGAAGAGCTTCGAAATTAGACAAATATGTAAATGAATACGATTGTGTAAAAGGATGATACTTTTTGCAACAAATCATTATATATTTTATGATTAACTGTAAATTGTAATATTGAAAAAGGAAAGTGTTTAGAAACTGCAATAACACTAAATGGCAGATCATGTGCTGAGATGCATAGTGTAAAAAAGTTACCAGGTATAATGTTGAATCCGAGCATCGTAGCGATCATGCAAGCTTGGGTGTGATGCATCCACCATATTACAAATGGCATTTGAGGTAAAAGATTTGCTAGTCAATAAAAATCACAACACCATTTAGTGTTGGAAAATAATTACAGATTTTAATTTTGTGTTTTATTTTACTTACACTTGTAAACAGTCAACTTTCTACTTCCCGACATTTTTTTTCTTCCTCAGTTTGATCTTGTGAGATAGCTACAGTTTGAATCATGGGGTGGCATTAATATGCGTAGTCGGACATACTAGTTATACTCGTCTACTACATAGTTGGTGGTATTTGATTTTGGACAAAGCCTATGATAATGATATGTCTACAATGCACCATTTACACATTCATTCATTATCTTCCGCTTTATCCTCTATTAGGGTCGCGGTGGGGTTCCCCATGCCCATCCAGGGGAGAACGTTTCGGGCGCTGGGCAGATACACCCGGGACAGGGCACCAATCTATCGCTGGGCACACACTCACTCACACGGACACGCACGCATACACACTCTTTATGGGGCAATTTGGAGAACTCAATTGACTTGATCCATGTTTTTGGACTGTGGGAGGAACCCGGAGGAAACCCACACGGACACGGGGAGAACATGGAAACTCCACCCTGATGGGGATTCGAACCGGGAATCCCTAGTGCTGAGAGGAGAACATGCTAACCACTAAGCCAACATGCCGCCCTACCAATTACACAGTGTGTCAAAATATATATTAATACAAATCAATACAATAATATTTCTATAAATGATATTAGAAAATTAAACTTTGCTTTTAAGTGTAAAAAAATTGTCACAAAGATAAATAAATATAGAAGGATTTAAGCTAACATGCTCATCCACTAGCTTGACTACATTAACATCGTAATTAATTTGAACTAATTATGTGTGTAATTGTGCTTCCTTCAGTAGCCATTAGCATGAGAGCTAGCAGCAGGAGCTCCATATGCGCTAACGTGTTCTGCATGTAACTGCAGTAGCATTGACAGAGAATGATCAGAGCATTCTGCCACACGTTGCAGCTCACCATGTTCCTCTAACAGTGCCATGTAGACATCAGAGTCATTTAAAATTGTAGACAGACAAGCAGTTAACGGACTTCTTTGCTCCAAATGAAGCAAAGGGCTACTAATAGCCTCTTTGTTCATCATTCCCAAGTCGATCCTTCTGTGTAAAAGCAAAGCCGCATTAAATAAAGCAGAAAGTCCACCAGTAATGGCAAGCACCTCGATTTCATTGTCCTTCTCATCTTTAGGAGAATCCTCATCATCTGTGATTTTTATAAGCATTGGGAAACTAAAGAAGGGTGAATCAGATGTGTTTGTATTGAAGCTGCTAAGAACAATTCCACTGGATGGTAAAAATTTTCCAGATCCCCATGTTTGGTTAAGTGAAGCGGACAAGGCCACAAAATTGCCATGCTTGTCCAGCACACCAATGTGACTGCTCCGAGTATTAGAAGCAAATATGTCTGTGGTGCCAGAGTTATTCTCAGCCAGAAATGTATTAGCGAGTTCTTGAATCAAGTTTAAGAAGACTGTATAGTTGGTGGCAGAGCTGGTAAAATCTGCACCGTGCTTAAAGGAGAGGCTTTGCTGCCTGACTCGCTCTAATATATCAGATAGCATCAGGCCTGCAAAAGGCAAACCGGCTGAAAGGACAGTATATTTCTCTTCCTTCATGATAAGGGGGTCATTGATTTCTCCACGGCTGTGCTGAATTGCTGTTAGGAAAGCTGGCCTCTCGTCTGGGGAAAGGTCTTCGGACAATTTCACGGCTTGCGTTTCAAGGAAATGGGACCCGTTTAGGCTGACGCTCAGCAAAAACTCTGATAAATTCTGGTTTTTGACGATCTCACCGACCGATTTCACGCCCCCGCTGGCATCACAGAACAGATTACGCAGGTCAGACTGGAGTACAACATCTCTGTGACTTTTTAAGGCCTTGCCCAGGTGCTCATCGATGGGGAAACCGTGCCTCGCCAACGTTATGGCTTCTTTGAAAAGTCGGCTCCATTCAGAACTTCCTAGTTTTGAGTGAAGCTCTTTGACACCTTGCAGGATGGATGGGATACCATATGTAGTTAAGGGCCGTTGTGGCAGTGCAGATCGCATTGTCTTGATTGATCCTGATGTGCTATTGAACAGGATGGCTGAGAACACTCCACCTTAAAGCAAAAGCCAGAAAAAAATTACATAAAAAAAGCTCAGGGATGTGAAAAAAAAATCATTTAATCAAAATACCTTACAGTAGCAGTCAAAGGTGTGCACACCTGTTTTGCTCCATCCATATATGAATGTACAGAATGTAGTCCATCTGTTTGTGGACTACAATATATACTGTGTATGTCCCCTTTACTCTGTTCTCTACTAGTCAGGACCCCAATAGTTCCACCACAGAGCAGTTATTATTTGCATCATTCCTATCCCAACAGTGTCACTGAGGTGGAGAAATCAAACTACTGTTGAACTAAAACGCACTCATCACATCAGTGTCACTGCAGAACCAACAATAAACAATCCACCACCCAAAGGATACCTGTTCTGTGATGATCCTGTCCAATAAAGAACAGAGGGACTAACAAAAACCAAAAAAAAACAGATGGACTACAGTCTGGAATATCAAAACTACAAACCCCATCTATATGGTATGTGGTAATTAGAAAACAGATTACAGAAAACTCTTTTAAGCACAAATTGGGTCTTATTTCAGAAAGCAATAAACATGATTATGTTGAAACTCCATGAAATGAAAGATTTAAGATAGCATGATTAATCGTGAACGTTCTTACTGTCCATTTCCTTCACAAGAGCCCTTATGAGCATCATTCATTATCTTGTTAAGTAAGTAATGAATCATTAGTCTCTTTTATTAGGCACCCGAAAAGCAATTACAGGTTTAATTGTTGATGCTAATTAAAAACATCCATTAATCTGAGTAAGATGATTATTTAAGCATGTGTTTACTTTACCTCACATGCTTTTGTATTCTACAGAAACATGCCGGTTGTTGCAGAAGCAACAACTTTATTTTTTAAATTTAACTTTCTATATCAGAAACCGGTGTATTAAACAGGTCCAAGAGCAGGCTGCATTACCATCAATTACATTATCTACATATGTGCCATTTTTTTACTCCTAAATATGGAGCATTTATGTTATTGGGACACAGGGTGAGTTGAGTTTATTTAATAGAAAATAATACTACTGAATTAATTTTAATAAATCAAACATGTGGTTTAGTAGATAGCACATTTGCCTCTCAACACTGGGAATTGTCTACAGGTTCTCTAGTTTCCAATTAAAAAAACATGGATTTAAAGTGAATTGGCTGCTCTAAATTACCCCATGTCTGTGTGAGTAAGCGTGTGCCCAGTGATGTATTTAAAATTGTTGCCCTGGCCTGGGTGTATCTGCCCCATGCCCAAAACATTCTCCCCTGAATAGGTATGGGGAACCCACTGAGACCCG
This sequence comes from Corydoras sp. C115, assembly GCA_019802505.1. NCBI lineage: Eukaryota > Metazoa > Chordata > Actinopteri > Siluriformes > Callichthyidae > Corydoras > Corydoras sp. C115. The sequence continues at coordinate 1,740,226 of JAFMOC010000070.1, forward strand.
AGTCCCTGGTAGTGGATTAAGTGGAAAATAATGAGATGAGATGAAATAAAACACGTTTAATTCTTCTCTTGCTTTTTCCTTTAAATTGGTTTAAAAACAAACAATTTACCTAATGTCCGTAAAGATATGTTATGAGTACTTATAATTTTCTTTCAGGGAAGGCATTAAAAAAACTTTATTACACTGTCCTGACAATTAAGTTGATAAACATTTAAAACATATAATTTTATAATGCATTATGTCACATTTGTGTTATAAAGTCTTATATTCTAATAACTTGTAAAAGTGTGTTTATAAACATCTATGTACATTAACAAAGGCTTTTTTTATATTTTTTTATATTAAATTAACCATTTTCCTGCTGTAATTGTCTGTGCTAGGATTCAAACACAATGCTGACCCACACTTTGCATGCATGATCTGCTGCTGTGTTGTAAATGTAATGAATGTTGCTTATTATTACAGACCTAATCCCGCTGTCTGTGGATGAACAACTCCTAAACAGAGCAGAGAAGCGAGTGATGCATCCACCACATTTCCTCCATCTTGTAGTAGACCGATCCCAACCTTGGAGCAAGTGTCTGTAAATAAGACATTAACTTTATTACAACAATAACATTCTCCAAACTTTGAACATGATACAATCTAAATAAATCTGCAAACCTGAAGAAGTCAGAACAACAGCATGGTGATAGAGTGCAGTGTGATCATGGGAATGAGAATGATGGTCATCTTCGTGATCACCTTCATTATCTTCTCCTGTATGATGGTGGTGTTCTTCATGTTCATCCGATGCTGAAACTTCTTGCCACCATCCATTGTGTTCAAAGACAATGAACAACAAGGCTATACTGAGGAGAACCAGGCTGACCGTTATCCGGAACCAGGTGAGCTTTTTCTCTGATTTGTCCTGTAGTCCATGAGCATGGCTGTGACATATTGAAGGAAAATTGCACATGTCAAAGGAAAAGAACGATGAGCTCAGGAGAAATTTTCATAGTTAAATAATTCAGATAAAGGCGCAAGCAAATATTAATTTCCCAAACAGATAATTAATCCTTCACATCAGGTTTATAATATGTCCAAAGGTACACAGACAATTTAAGTTTAATTATAAGGTATTACAACAGAGCAGCTATAGAACATTTAACTACTGTATGGCATTCATTCAGCTGAAGTGGGCTTTACTATTCCCAGAATGCTTTACACAAGGTTATTCAGTGTACCTGTGAAACCTGGCCCCTGCCAACTGCAGGCACTAATGTATAAAACACCCTGGCTAGCAATCAAGATTCCAGTTCACTTCAGTGTTCAATTAACTGGAGTCCAGGGCTCTGTAATGGCAACTGACATTCAAACTATTTCTTTTAGGGTTTAACTCGTTCTACAAGGACAAGGACACGCTGAGGACTTCTCCCAGGTTTTTGCCAGTTGAAAGCAAATACGGTACCAAAATTTATTTTGTATCATAAAGCATCAACCTGATTAATTTCTGGGACTGATAAACAGTATGGAATCATTTCTATTGTTGTCTTTTCCCTGCTGCTCATGCCTAGAACACTGATGACCTCACTAATGACTGCTCATTTTAGCCTATTTTATGGCCTTACTAAATTATGCACTAAGCTTTGATGATAGACTTTAATAACTTTCATTCATTGTTAATTTATAATATTCTTAATATCTCTTAATCGATCTCAAAAAGTCTTCCTTATTATAGAAGCTGTTCATATCATTTTCACAGTTACCATGCTCTTTTGGGTTTAAATTCTATTATTTTATTAAACAGTTATTCAAATTAAATCTATTTTCAACAAGTTAAAATACAAATACAGTTGTCACGGGGCATGACCCAACCGCACGAGACCGAAAACCACAAGAGACATACAAGACCTCCGTACGCTACGCAATATTTAAAAAATTGGTTGGAAAGTTAATAATAATAATAATAATAATAATAATAATAATAATAATAATCCCCCGTGACCCTAGTCCATAGTTTAGAATTAAGTGGAAAATAATGAGAAGATAAATAATTCAAGTTTCTCAAATGAAAGTTTTAGTTATTAATTTGTGTTAAATAAAAGAAACTCATCCATGTAACCTTTCATTTCAACTTTTCTTTGTTGGCTGGAAAGTTAAATGAGTTCATATGCAGACTGAATGGCATTTGGGTAAATTTAATACTGACTTTTCTTTACTGATAATCCTTAAATACATCAGCAAGCATCAGAGCCCTCATATTAGTACTGTGTACATTTCAGTCGAGTTTAATTCCATAGTTTACATTTAATATTATTCGTGAAAAATAAAGATGCACACCCTGCAACAGCACCATTTCATTCTCCCATTACAACATCTTAAATGTCTCTATCACCCTCCACAGTCTTGTTTCCTGCTTTAATGTCACCGAGAAATTATGAGAAGGCATTAATCAATAATCTCGGATCAAACATGTCAATACACATAAATGTCAATGAATTTGGTTTTTCAAATACTGAATTACATTCATTTCACATTTACAGTTAAAACTCTGTGGGAGCTCAGTGGTTGGGGTTTGGAGCTGGAAATCTGAATGCTGCAATCTGGTATAGCTTAAACCTTGAAAATTTGATTTATTTATTTATTATTTAACATTGAAATAGTAAAAAAAATCGTGCCAGCTTGAATATTTATTATATTTGGTGGAAATTATAATTAGATGTAAGAAGTCATTAGATATTTGCTCAGATTCGTTTCATTCCCGCTGCTATGGTAAACATTCCGTACCAGGCAGTCAGCCTTGCAGTCCTAGCAACAGCCTCGCTCATATAACTGCTGAAAGCATTACCACTGATTTCTTACGATGCCTGTGGTCTGCGTTTATAAGATACTTTTGAAAATGTTTTTTTTTAACATGTATGCAATTAACAAAAAGCCCAGTTTGATACCCATAAGTGTTTAAACCTGATTGGTTTTAAGTGTCACTGCAGAATTTCATTTAACAGCAATTACAAATAATGGACATGATTTCTGAAGGGCCATCTCAAATCCTAGTGCTTTTTCGGTGGTTAAAAATAAAGCTTAATTTGTAGGTTTGTCAATTGCACATTTACAATAACAGTCAAAAATTTGGACACACGGTCTTCTTTCTTCATAATCTATTTCCTCCACTTACCATATAGATGGGCTTTGTTATTGTATAATTACAGACTGTACTCCATCTGATTTCTTGTTTTGTCCCCTGTCCCCTGTTTGTTCTCTGTTCTCAGGTTTTCTTTTGGTGTCTGTCCCCCAGTATGATCCAAAAATATGTTCAAAAACTTATCAGCTATCATTCAAATGATGTATATTAATAGATTTAGCTTGAATCAGTTAAATAATGTATTAGCTTATTTTCGGAGGTCTGCTGAGTCGAATGTTTAAGGAAGTCACTATAAATCAGAGGCTTGTTGTTCTAACTGATTAAAACGATATCAGGAGCAGCTGGGTTCCACTTTCTGCCTGCTCTCAGTCTTTCTTCCACATGTTCTCTGTATGTTTGAGTTAATTAGGGCTTTGGGCTGAATCTCCTCTTATCGACTTAATAGCATTGCCTACTGTGAGAAGCGCCATCCAAATCCAAATGAATTCAATCAGCCCTGATCATGCCGAGGAGACCATTATCACTCCTGAATCCCGCACATTCCCTCAGGCATCGCAAGTGGCTTACAGAGAGCGCATTTAAAGCATGACAGCACAGATAAATTTCGCTTCATTGTATCACTTACTGCATTATGTAGACTGACACTTTTTCGTCATCGTCGTCGCTGTCCTCATCTTGAATATCAGTAGGTAATTTGGTGTACCGAACAGATCCCTGTGCCATTGTGAATGAGACATTAATACTGGGATACACAGTGTTGTCAGAGCTGCTGAATGTCGGCTTTGTACAGTTACTACCGGGTTTGCGGGCCTGCCCCCTTCACCGAGACTCACCTGAGCTTATCTGATGAACAGGAACAACAGGTTTACCTGCCGTGTAATCACTTACACTGAATTATTTACAAGGATAACCAGGTTGTCCTGTTTTGTATCACAAGTGCTTTGCCATACACACAGAAACAAATCCGGGTTGTATATATACAGTCAAAAGTACTGTACACTCCTTCATCTTGCTCCATTGTCTATTTCCTATTTTGTAGTTTTACAATCTCCATCTCTGTTGGTCAGGAGCATCACAGAACAGGTATCATTTCAAGTGACACTGCTGGAATAGGAACAATGCACTGACTAAATAATACCTGCTCTGTGGGGGTACTATTGGGATCCTGACAGAGTAAAGGGGACACACTCAGTATGTGCTGTAGTCCACAAACAGATGGACTACAGTCTGGAATTGTAGAACTACAAAGTCCATCTACATTTGCATTTGGTCATTTAACCGAAGCGACTTACAAGTATCCCAACTTAATGTTTGGGGTCAGAACACAGTGTTACATACAGAATCTCTGAAGCAATAAGGGATTAAGGGCCTTGCTGATTGCCCCACATTGGTAACTTTAGTGGATCTGGGATTTGAACCCACAACCCTTAGCTTGCCCCTTAACCACTGACCTACCACACCATCTTTACAGTAAGTTAAACTGAGAACATGGACAATAAGTGAAGCAAAAAGGAGGTGTGTCCCAAAGTTTGACTGATGCTGTGTGTATATATATAAATATATGAAATCATGTTTTACGGTTGTGATTTAGTGGAAGGAAGTGATGTCGAGGGAAATAATTATTAACCTTGCAAGCATCTTGTCTTTACTCTTACAGTAAGCACTGACTTATTAGTTCACCCCAATTCCTGTGTGAATACAACATTTTACAAATGGAGTTATTACAATCCTTGTGATTTATGTTGTGCAAGGTGTATGGGGCTTTCATCTTTGCCAAGTAAGCTCCACTGTATAGAGTCCCAGGTTAGAATAATTTAAAATGCTCTTACCTCTTCATTTTTAACATGCCCTAATTTAAGTTGTCAAATTCCTTCTTGGAAATAGTACCCAGGACCATTTCTGTTTTAGTGTGAGCCAACCTGAGTATCTACTGCGCCACCAGGCATCAACACTATCTGTAACTGATGATTAAATACACAATGTGAATGAATATGCACTCAGCATATAAAATCCATAATGAACTCCTTTCCACATAGGCCTTTGCTCACCAAATGCATCAGTGCGTCTTGGCAACCCATAACCTAGTACCACTTTTAATAGAGACTATAACCGCTGAGTTACACAGGTGTGATAAGTCAGTTGTTAGTGTTGGGCTATCAAATTGTAGGTTATGGGTTTAAATCAAAGGTCCACTAAAGTTACCAAACTATGAGATTCCTTAAGCAAGTCTCTTATTGATTCAGGGGTGCTGAATGGGCCAACCCTGTGTTCTGACCCTAACTATCAAGTTAGGATACTTGTAAGTTGTGTATGTAACAGAAACATTTATTTATACTGTTACTAAATTTCATTAAAAAAAAAAACAAAAGCATGTAGGGCATGTTACACACACACACACACACTGTATATAGTGGTTTGATTTTTAGTGGGTTGCTTGTGTGTGTGTGTGTATGTGTGTGTACATATATATATATATATATATATATATATATATATATATATATATATATATATATATATATATATATATATATAAACACACACATTTATTTATTTATTTATATATGTATATATGTGTGTGTATGTATGTGTGTGTGTGTATATATATATATATATATATATATATATATATATATATATATATATATATATATATATATATATATATATATATATATATATATATATATATATATATATATATATATATATATATATATATGTGTGTGTGTATATATATATATATATATATATATATATATATATATATATATATATGTGTGTGTGTGTATATATATGTGTGTATATATATATATATATATATATATATATATATATATATATATATGTGTGTGTATATATATGTGTGTGTATATATATGTGTGTGTATATATATGTGTGTGTATATATATGTGTATATATATATGTGTGTGTGTATATATATATATATATATATATATATATATATATATGTATATATATATATGTATATGTATATATATATGTATATATGTATATATATATGTATATATATATGTATATATATATATATATATATATATATATATATATATATATATATATATATATATATATATATATATATATATATATATATATAATCCCTTAAAATATCTATTGTAAATGTTCAGCAGATGTTTGTTAAATGTAGTCTTTCACAGTACATATGTATATTTTTTTTGTTTGTTTGTGTTTTTTATTAAAGAATGAAGGAAGCTTTAAAATTGACATAACCTTTGCATCACCTGATTATATATAATCTGACCACTTAACACTCGCTATATCTTGTGAAAACAGATTTACATTCTTCTGCAGCCAGACAGGATTTCGTAACCTGATGTCTGAACGTCGAGCAAAGAGGTGGGTGCAACATCAGCATGCATTATGTGCAAACCCAAATATTGCTCACCACACACAATATTTTGTTACTAAGCTACTTATGAATTTAATTTTGATATTAAGGCATCAAACATTGGGTCTGGACACAGTTAGTTTTATATTGCATTATATGTTACTTTGTGTTATAAAACCTAATTGCATTGACAAGAACAAGAAAACCAATTAATTGTTTTATGAATGTGTTTATAACACATTTCAAATGCCAGATTCCTAAAAATTGTTACGAAAATTGTTATGTAGCTTATATAAAATATTAAAGCCACAAAGATGGAGGGCTACTGTATGGATGCACAGCTCTAATGGGATGCTATTGTTCCAGCAGTTCATAATCATTGCTCCACTTTCATTAAGTCTGTGGAAGTTCACATTTGGATTGATTTTGACACTGAGACTCTTGGTGAAGGCATAGCGAGTGAATCAGCGCACATTAATAACTCAGCTTTTAGCTGTTACTGTCACAGGGAGCCCGAGTATGATCTAAATCCTGACTTCTTAATGTCCTGCTACATTTGATTTGTGCGAATGTTGTTAGAATGTTTTAAATGTTTTAACAGTATATTATGGAACTTGGCATTCACAGAGCCTGCATCCCTTTTAATCTGCCCCAGAACCCTTGGTCTTTTCATTTTAAATGAATTATGAAAACTATATGACAGGAAGTACTTCAAGTGCTGGTGGTATTGAAATGGTTGGGATTGGAAAAAATAAAATGAGAAATCAAGACTCTATTGCAAGGGTGAAAGAGTTAAATTACCAAACTATAACTATATGAATAAAGTACTATATTACAGTAATCAACATTTGATGAAATTTTGTTATTACACATGTACAAGACAATATAGAAGGCTCTATGAACATGATATATAATATAAACTTATATTAGGATTACATCTAGTGAAGAGTGTTTCAGGCGCAGGGCTGATACACCCAGGACAGTACACCAATCTATCACTGGGAACACACTCGCGCACACACACACACACACACACACATAAACATACCAATTCACCTTGAATCCATGTCTTTGGACTGTGGAAGGAAACCAAAGAATCGAGAAAAACCCATGGATATGGGGAGAACATGGAAACTACTCCACCCAGATCGAGATATAGACAAAATTATACGAATGTATAGATTGTTTTGTGTACAAACAGAATAATTTGTACATATTCCTATTATTTTGAAAGTAAACTAGGTTTTTGTTCTATGCAAGTTGAGTCACTTGGTCTAAATGGTCGGAATAATACGCATTGTTCTTATGAATGTCACTGTTGAGATGCTCTTACAATTAATTACTTAAATGTAATTGTTTAATCTCATTTAATTGCAAAAAACATGAATGTCTCATCCCTAATGCACACACAGACATCTTAAGTGTGTTTAAGGTACATAAAATCGTAATAAATCAGCTTGGCTTTTTACTACTTTACTACAAAACACTCACAGGATCTGTTAAGGCCTCAGATAATACTATCTCTTCTTTTTCACCATCAGGTCACCACAAAAGCCTGAAGGATGGTCTCAGCATTTGATGTACCAAGATGAGTTTCTATATGCATGTGACCTGTAAAGAAGCAGGTATGTTCTGCATTTCAAAGCGATCCCTGATTCCTCATCTTTATCTCCCCTGCCCTGTAGTGCCTGGCTTGACTCTTCTTTTATACTTTCATTCTTTTTTTTGACATTTGCTGGAGGATTTCCAGGTGCGCCAGGCATATTTAAATGTAAAGTCTTCACCACGACTGCAGGAGGTCAGAAGCACATCAAAGTGTTCATATGAGATGCAGGCAAAGATTGAACATACACCATAGTGACCGAGAAAATGTCATTCACGTGACAGTGTGTGTAAAGTCTGTGTTGTCTTGCAATCTTCTGCTGCATCTAGATGTGAACCCATAGGTCAGCCCTGAAAGGTCTGCTGCTGAATGTCAGTGAATTTTTAGTAAAACAATGTTTTTTTGAAGTCACTGTTTTTCTAGGTTTTTAAGTGTATTTGAGATGTTTGTGTGTGTGTGCACTTTGGATGCACTCATTTAAACATCCCTAATATGTTTTGCATTGGTGTTTAATATTTTGTTTTAGTAAGGATTATAATTTATATATACAGTTCCATTCAAAAGTTTGGACACCTCCCCTTCTTGCTCCATTGTCTATTTTCTCCACTTACCATATAGATAGGCTTTGTAGTTTTTTCAATTATAGACTGTAGTCCATCTGTGTTCTTAACTCATTTTAGAAATATATATGAGACAAACTGAAAGGTAAAATAATATTAGAATGCAAGGTGATTCAAATGCAAGGTTTAATAATTGTCTCCAGCACACAGGTTCAATATGCTGCCCATAAAGTAATATTATTGTGACCACAGATTAGATTTCTGCTAACCTACACTTGCATGAACATTAGATTAACTGGAGTGACAAGTCATCTTTCGTTTGTCAACCGTGCTCTGGCAACTTTACAAGCAGAGCGATTAATGGTGCTTTACTAGGAATGATATATGAACTGGTGCCTTTAAATTTGGCTAAGAAACAAAATCAATTTAAAGACAAATAACATACCAGACTCTATGCCTTCAGATGATCCAGCCTTTTCCATTTGTCCCCCTAGTGATTCACACTTGTCATTTTTTAATTGCATCTCTAAAAGGTCTCTGCTTTTTGATCACATCTTTAGATTTTTCTACATGTGAAATAATCAAGACATCAAAAATAATGTTTGCTGGAATTCCTGCTTTAATCATTTATGAAATGTGCTCTAAATTTTATTCACGTCAGTCTAAGAGTCAGTCCCCACAAATGATTCAAAATAATAGCACACTGTAACTTTGGACCATCTATGATGTTTATAAGAGATTATAATAATTGAGGTACCTGATTATTATTATAAGGGATTATAGCAGTTGTAACAGCTGTTTATGAGAATTTATAGTAGTTGTGTTAACTGTTGTTTTTGAGGGATTTATAGTAGTTGAGTTAACTGATGTTAATAAGAGATTATTGTAATTGTAACTGTTTATGAGGGATTTATAGTTCATTCATTCATTATCTCCCACTTCATCCTCTATTAGGGTCGCGGTGGGGTTCCCCATGCCCATCCAGGGGAGAACATCTCGGGCGCTGGGCAGATACACCCAGGACAGGGCGCCAATCCATTGCTGGGCACACACTCACTCACACAGACACACTCTATATGGGGCAATTTGGAGAACTCATTCATTCATTATCTCCCGCTTTATCCTCTATTAGGGTCGCGGTGGGGTTCCCCATGCCCATCCAGGGGAGAACATCTTGGGCACTGGGCAGATACACCCAGGACAGGGCGCCAATCCATCGCTGGGCACACACTCACTCACACACACACTCTATATGGGGCAAATTTGAGAATTCAATTCACTTGATCCATGTTTTTGGACTGTGGGAGGAAACCGGAGAACCCGGAGGAAACCCACGCAGACACGGGGAGAACATGGAAACTCCACCCAGATGGGGATTCGAACCGGGAATCCCTAGCGCTGAGAGGCGAACGTGCTAACCACTAAGCCACCGTGCCGCCATATTTGGAGAACTCATTTGATTTAATCCATGTTTTTGGACTGTGGGAGGAAACCGGAGGAAACCCACGCGGACACGGGGAAAACATGGAAACTCCACCTAGGTGGGGATTCGAACCAGGAATCCCTAGCGCTGAGAGGAGAACGTGCTAACCACTAAGCCACCATGCTGCCCAGATTTATAGTAGTTGAGTTAATAAGGGATTATTGTAATTGTAACTGTTGTTTATAAGGGATTATAGTAGTTGTAAATAAACTGTAGATTGTGTAGAATCTTGATCATTAATAAAAGGAGTTAATATAAAACCAGTCTGCAGGTAGGCCTGGGTTTTGTGAAATGCTAGAAAGGATAAAGCAGTGCCGATTATAACAGATGGGCAATTAAAACTTGGAATATGTTAGAAGCAGAGAAGCTAGCAGAGGTTTGATATGATGAGCCTCATGTGTATGTAGAGCCTTTGTTGCTAATTATGTGTTCTTACAGCCCACTATCCCAAAGTAACTATTTGGTTGACTTGTGATAAACATTACATACAGACAGCATATGGCCAAATGCAGAGGGAATGAGATGAACTCTTTTATGAGCTAATTGGTCATTCCAATCCATACCATGGAATATGCAACTGCCCCCTTTGTGCCCATAACAAAATGTACATTCTGGAAAGACAGGAGGAAATTTAACACATTTAGCCAGAAAATGACAATCCAATGAATCCCTGAGATCCTCATCACTTGTAGGAACAACGCTCTTCTATATTTAGTCTACCAAATGTTAAGAAGAATAATAAGTGTTTCTGCAGCAATAGAGAAATGCCTTCAATGTCTACTGGTGCAATTATTTTATGTCAATGCAGACCTCTTCAGCATACAAGCTTTAACCAACGTGTACCTCACCTAGCCTGAAAAGTAGTCTCGCTTATATCTGAACTCGTAAAATCTCCAGAGAAAGCCATTCAGTTTCAATTTAATCGGAGTTTATTTGAGCAAGTCAGTTTGCCTTGTCTCAAAGCAATTACTAAATGACTCGGTTCATCCATCAAAGCATTCTCAGCAGCTCCAAGCACAATGCATTTAAAAAGATGCTTTTTTTCACATAATGGGAGAGGTTTAACAGTTATCGATTACTTCAACAACATGATGCAGTAGTTATGTCTGAAGTCTCAAAGATACACTTTCTCCATGGTGGTGAATGGAGGCAATTTATTTGAAAATTGTGATATTAATGACGTTGGTGTTCCACAATTCTCTGGTGCATCGTAAAATCAAAGTATATGTTTTTTTTTTTTTTAAACCGATACTAAGGTTTTTTTTTTTTTTCACTGGAAGCCTATTTTGCCATCTTTTTGCATCTGTTTATTAGAATTTGAATTAGATGCAAAGACCAGCACCCACACAACATCCATCCATCCATCCATTATCTGGCACTTAACCACACAACAGCTATACAATATTCCGAGGGTAATCATCTATGTTTAAATAAAATTATTGTTTGCATTGGACACCATAGAAACGATGTTTTCAGATTAACACAAGAACATGTTGTAACCAGAGCAGCACAGTGGCTTAGTGGTTAGCATGTTTACCCAGATTGGGATTCGAACCTGGATCCCCAGTGATGAAAGGCAGAGTTTCCATGTTCTTCCTGTGTAATTTGCTTTTTAACCCCCTTTATTAATTAACATCATATTGAAGAACAGTGGACACCTGTACATCTAAACTCTTAAAACTGCGAGTAATAGACTTTTCAGCCAACAACACGGATGTCTTTCCACCTATTAAATTGTTCACTTGTCTCCTAAAACACAGATGCCTGAATTCTGGTGAGGTTGGGCTGATATTTTATATAATAGAACTGGTGTAAACTGGGAAAGCCATTTCTGAGTATTGATATAGTGAACTTTTGATTGCATGTTAATTTTGGTGCACATTTTGTATAATATACTTTTTGTGTGCACTTCCTGAGTCCAAGCGTGTTTAAGACAGCACTTTGCACATATGATGTGAAATCCTGACTTTTTTTTTATTATTATAATTATTGTTTAATTAGGGTTTAGAGTCTGCAACATTATAGGTGTTGGGGTAAACACTGTATAGAAAATTAACCCTTTTCATCGTTCTGTCCAAGATGCAGCAGGTCATTCAGACCATGTTTTTGAGGTACAAATATGGAGAACTGTGTGTCAGCTGCATGGACATGAAATGAAGTGAGAAAGGGGAGGTGGAACCGAGGACAGTAACCGATACCGCTGCTGGAGTGCTGCTAATGGTCGTGTGCAGGTCTTTAAAAAGAGTTGAGGCGCAGATTGAGAAAGGAGTAAGTAGCAGCGACATGAACAGGAGCTTCTGTAAACACAAAACCAGACTCCTGAAATAGTTTGTAAAATCCTTCAAAAGTTTTCAATATCCAACTTTAGTTTAGCAATAAACCTTGCAAGAGGAAAGTAAAATGAATAGGAGTGAATTTGTTCAGTAGACAATTTAACTTCGACCTCCAGCAAACTTTTGCACTGGTGACAGTGGAGGAGTCGTCCTGATGAAAATCATTTAAGAGCTGAGTGCAAAATATATGAACAGTCACCAAGGACAGTGTTAGTTTTTCATCTATTAGTCACAATAAATGACAGGAAATAAACCTAAAATAAAAATGTTATTATTTTTCTTTAAGTGCAAGAGTTGTTTTCATCAGTGACTACAAGCACAGAAACCTGCCAAAGGATACCACTTAATCCTCTACTAGGGCTGCACTGGGCAGATATACCCAGGACAGGGCACTAATCTATTGCTGAGCACACACTTACTCACACACACTATATAGGGGCAATTTAGAGCATTCAATTTGACCTTGAATCCATTTTCGGACAGAAGGAGGAAACCCATGCAGACACTTGCTTTTCAGATTTTAAACATTCAGATTATGAGATGAAAAATGTCCCAACTTTAAGTTTGAATTTGTATTGCTGAGATTGAAATCACACATTTTTCATCTGTATTTTTTCAATCTGAATATTTAAAATTAAAAAATTGCAAGTAGCAAATGTATAAATTGTGCCAATGAATATTTCAAATGAACAAAATTTAGATTCAGCTACTTATGTCAGCTTTTGAGCTCCTTAACTTTCCTGTTTCCATTTTTTCTGCATGTCTTTTAGACGTAAGAGTTTTAACTTAAACCCCAGGAAAAAAAACCCACACAGGCAAAGGTGATGTAGACTCAACAGATTCCCTCACTGGAAATCAAACCTGGGAAGTTTGTGTTATATAGCAGAAGCGCTACAAAATAATACAATCTGACCTTTTGTATTTTTAGATTTATTTTTAGAAAACAAAATTTCTGTTTTGAAGAAATGCTGTTAATGAACTTTTTCTGTGTTATACAATAGCAAAGTTTAATCTTGGGGCACAGTAGCTCAGTGGTTAGGGTGTTGGGTTATCAATCTGAAGGTTGGTGTTTCAAATCCCAGGTCCACTGAAGTTACCAGTGTGGGTCCTTGAGCAAGGCCCTTAACCCTCATTGCTCCAGGGGATGTTGTGATGAACCCTGTGCTCACCTTGTAAGTCGCTTTGGATAAAAGCGTCAGCTAAATGACCAAAGGCAAATGTAAATGTTAATCTGAATGCTGATTGATTAAATACATTCAAACCCTTTGATGTTGAGCTTTTTTACTGGTAGAGCTCACACTGCCATGCAAGTGAACTCTCAATGCACAGAGCCTGTACAGAGCTGCATTCACTCTCTTTTACAGACTTACAGTCAGAACCAGACCCTGAACACCCACAGGCTGCATGATTCCATCATTACACCAGCTGATATCATGACAGCTGTGAGCCTCATTAACAACAATGATTAGGAAATTGACAGGGGGGAGAATAAACTCACAGCAGGGCACACTGTCAACATCTCTGCAAGAGCCAAGAAACAAAACCTTCTGTGGAATATTGTCGACTTTAGGGAACACCAGCCCTGGAGCATTGAGGGATGGAATGAAAAAGCGTGAACTATGGGAACATAGTTGTGTGTAATGAGATGATGCCACATCATATAACATGAATTATGTAAATCTAGAACTATCCCTATACAGGTTTACAACCTGCTTATATAATGATGGTGGAGCATGTCTTGCTCACAGTTTCGACCTCACAGGTCCTGGCTTCGATTACCAATTGGTGTGAACAAAGGTCCTTTCTGTGTGGAGTCCGCATGTCCTCCCTACACCAGCTAATCATTTTATTTTGATATGCCACTTGCATTATATTTAACAATTTTCTAATTTTTTTTTTTATAATAGTAAAACATTTTAATCTACTGTTTCTTTCTGTTTTTCCTTTAGAACTTACCACAGCAGGGATGTTCTGCATATGTAACTTGGCACAGGGATTGGCACTCAGTGTGCAATGATGCTTACACCCCCATGGCTAAGACAATTTGGTGTCTCCTGTTTACCTACTGGCATGTCTTGGGATGTAAGAAACCAGAGACCCGGGAATTCGTATTAAACTGTAGAATGCAGAATGAGGCCTGGCATTGTCCTGGTGATGCTTTAGGGTACCACTGATGCAGAAACATGCACTGGTACTTTGGAGATACATACACTTATGTTTCCACACAGACTGTGTAAATCGAGCTGTGGCGTGCATGGTTGACGGCTCAATACAGATTGCTAAAATAAAGCCTCAATGAGCCAATTTTTGATGATTATAAAGAGAACATAAGCATTTGCAGGGTCCTGAACAGTAAGTATGGCACATATTGTGGTAATGAAAGCAACTGTGGTTTTGTATATGGAACACACATGTTTAACACAGAGTTCTGTAAAGCTGAATTACAGGACAGTAAATGACAAAACATCGATACATTTAAAGAATTAATAAAATTATAAGAAGGAATTGTACAGAATGAAATAGTACTTTTACACTGACAGATGTCATAGAATATAATGTAAGGTGCAAGATAAAGTTTGATCATTTAAATCTTGTAGAATAAGAAGTGTGTACATATAAAGCGTTAGCACTTTTTTTAACTTGTTACATTCTGTAAATAAATAGTAATCTGTAAAGTGTGTTTTGTTGTTTTTCTCCACAGTTAATAAGAATGTGAATGAAGATGTCCAAACTGTTGCATAAAACTGAAAATGGTTAAATTAATTAAACTCCATTAAATCAGTCCTGTAAAGTCGAATCTGTGCAGTGGTTTGGGGTTTTCTCTTTATTATGTCTTTGTTTATAATATTTAAACATGTCTATCCTTATATACTGCAGAAAATAGGCCATTAAGAATCAGTGCTGCACAATCCAAGTGCTTCCATAGCAACCAGCTATTGGTGTTTCTAAACCTGCAGCGCTCACCTGCTGTTCTGGCTCAAGATTTAAGGTTAAACATTTCGCATTTAATTAAAAGCAAAAAAGATACGAAACCTGGAAGAGTTTCAATGCTTATCAGCCAGTGCCAGCTATTTATCTGTCTCTGTTATGCACATTATTCATAGACAGCTTCATAAAGTAATGTGCAGGGACACATGGATGGATGGGAACCTACAGGAATAGTCTGGCATGGTCAGTTAAAGTGGGCGGTGTATAAGAAATGCACTGACTAACTATCCATCCATCCATTCAAATATCATCCCTGTTTGATCCTACACTATGGTAATCGGGTTGGTGTTCCCCATGCCCATCCAGGGGAGAACATTTTGGGTGCTGGGAAGATACACTCAAGAAAGGGTGCCAATCTATATTTGTGTACACACTCTCACAGACTATACATAAGAGCAATTTAGACCAGCCAATTCACCTTGAATCCATCATTTTGGACTGTTTTAGAAAAATGGAGAATCCGAAGGACATGGAGAAAACATGGAAACTCCATCCAGATTGGGATTCGAACCTGGATTTCCAGCGCTGAGGGGCGAACGTTCTAAACACTGATCCACAGGTATTACAAATGATGGTTAAGTGTATCATGTTCTCATTTTTCACATGTAATCTATTAAGATTCAAGAAAGAAATAGCCATGAGTATGATGCCAGGTGAACTGCTTTGATGCCCAGTGAGATAATGGCCCATTTCATCATCCATAAATCAGTTTTAAATTAGCCAAGAGGAAAGCAGCAAAAGGTCATTTTCATAACCAGCTAAATAAAGGATTATCTGGCACTTTTATCTTCCTCCTCTCCTCGAGCGGGATGGAGCTAAACCATTCGGGTCCAGGAACTTAACACCATGACGTCTTCACAACACTGCAGGGGCTTTGGCTCTATGTCAACTTCTGCCATTACAAGATTAGTCTCTTCTACTCTGGCCCATAGTGTGTTAGCTACATTGCATTTTGTGGTATTATTCTATCTAGGACGTGGATCATGATTTACAATAGTATGTGGATATTTGTAACACCCTGCTGAAAGTCAAAGCCAGTCTGAGTGTTTCGCATTTAGCCCTTGTGTAAAGAGCTTTTACATGTAGCTCTTAAATCTAGCTATCCACAGTTGGCACAGTGGCCTTTTTTAGTGTTCGTTTTATGTAGGACTCTGATGAGTGGTTGCCTTTTATTTGATTACAAGGCCTGTGCTCATTTTCAGTGTGCTTTGGAACCATTAGGACTGTAATTATGAATGGGTTCTACGCCGACTGATAGCTAGGATGGGGTGGTATTGTCCAAACAATTATTTGCAGAAACAAAAGTCTCAGGATGTCTAATGCAAGGTACATTTTTGATGAGGATCCAGCGAGCCATCACATACATAAATATTTCTGGTCAGAGCCAGATTCAACAATGCTTAATAAATTTTTAATGATCCTTACAATAAGTCATGAGACAAAATAAATTGTAGGAGCAAAGCAACACAGTCCTAAATGTCGTGCCAACATTTGCTTGTGAGGCTCATTGCTGCAGTGAACTGTGGGAGGGGGGATTTCACATAATAACATATGACAGTCTGCTTGTATGCAGAAATAAATAGATTTAATATAAAACTCTCACATTTGGGTGTTTATTGTTTTAAATAGCATATGGCCTGTTTTTTATGCGTAAACTTGAAACCATTATCTTTTTCCTAATCGTATACTAGGTTTGCGGGGGTTCCCCATGCCCTTCTGAGAACGGTTCGGTCACTGGGCATTAACACCCAGGACAACGGGCCAATCTATCACTGGGTACACACACTCACTATATATCTATTATATGTAATAAAATTTAGAGCAGCATATTTACCTTGAATCCATGTTTTTGTACTGTGGGTGGAAACCCACGCAGACACAGAGAGAACATTACAACTTCACCCAGACTGAGATTCGAATCTGGATGCCCAGTGCTGAGGCAATGTAAGACAGTCTATAGTGATAACAAGATGAGAGTTGCTGTACCACATTGCATTACGATTTCAAGAATTTGAGGTTTAAAGATGTTGTGAATGCATCACTAGGTGCATAGTGTGTTGGGCTATCAATCTAAAGGTTGTGGGTTCAAATACTAAGTCCACTAAAGTTACCACTGTGGGTCCTTGAGCAAGGCACTAATTGCTCTAGGGATCCTGTGGCCAACCCAGTGCTTGCTTTGTAAGTTGCTTTGGATAAAAGCATATGCTAAATGATCAAACTGTAATAAATGTAGTAATAAGGACCAAGTTGGGTAGTACGTTTGTAGTGTGAATGAGCTGTTCTATCAACATGTGACAATTAAACAATGTCAGATAATAAATACAATGTTGGGCTTTACAATTCAGTACAGTCCCTCTGGAAAATTCTGGCCCTTGCCCGTCACCGTATGATTATTTGGTAGGCAGCGAAATGATGTTGACCACCTCTCACTGCTAATTGTCTGCACTTTCAGTAATTAAACTGAAATATGTTTGGCTGCATTCACTGCTGCCTACATGTTCTATAAATTGTGCACTTAACCCCATACCTAGTTATTATGTAACCCTTTTTTTGTCTAAGGTGTTGTGTAATTGTTTGAATAATAAAAATAATAATAACAATAATAAGAATGAATCTATGTGAATTAAAATATATTATATATGTAAATAATATGCAAAGTATAAGCCAAAACAATAAGCAGACAGTGTGTGTATGGATTTGATGTGTATATGGGCTGTGTGGAATTTATTTTTAGCCCGGGTGCTTTACATATGGTTGACAGCACAGTCAGTTTTTTTTTTTTTTTTGTTTACTGTGTAACTTCTGTTCCTGTTGTTTTTAAACCACATTATCACCACTTTCATTAATTGCTCCTACTTTTCGTTTATATTAACATTAGCAAGTTGTGTAACCTTGCATGGGGTGCAGGGATGATCACTGGTTTATTATGAAACACATTGTGCTGCCAGTTATTTAAAATCAAGTTTTGCTCTGCATTAATAGCTTCATCTTTAATGTTTATTTTCTTTTTAGAACTGTTTGGAGTTGTTCTACCCTCACCTTAAATTGGCATCCTGTCTGGGTTTATCTGCCCACTACACAACTGTGCCACCCCTGAATTTTAATAACAAATGTTAAGATATTGAGTGTTTGAAATTACTATCCACTAAGCTAAAACACTGATTGTTTTAATGAAAGATGTTTTTCCTCTAAACGCAAAGTTAATTGCAATTCATTAGAAGATTGGGACACTATATTACCAATTCAGCAAGTCAATAGCCTTTAGCACATCTGCTTTTTCCTATTACTTATGTCTTCCGCCCCACTTAAGATTAGTAGTTGTAATCTAACAGCAGGAAACCACTGCCATGACTGCTTGCTTAATGCAGCACAAGCATCAAATTCAGACAAATGCCCTTTGTCGGCTCTGTAGCAGCACTCATTTTTCAAGACTTTGCTAATTAGTGCACAAAGGGCATCCTTGTCTGCCAGGCATTGCTCTCAATCAATACACGTTCAAGTCCAAGTTGGCATAAGGATATTAGATGAGATGCAGGTTAAAAGGCTAGCGTACATCAGCTTCAGCCTGATCTGGTACTTTTTAAAACACGATCAAACTGTTCCTGAACACATTACTGCAAATAATTATTCACTTTTCATGCCCAATGATGCTACAAATATCCCAGAGCAAAGTCAGGGAATAAATCAATTGAAAATACTGTTCAGTTCATATCAAATATTGAACCTGGTGGTCACACTGTATTGTTGAAATATGTGGACACATCTCCTCTATGTGAGCTCATTGGAGAGCCAAGACACTCCCCATTGTTTATGTAACAGCCTTCATTTTGCTGAAAAAACTTATTACATGTATTATGCGAATTAATAGATTAATGAGAATTATTTTTTAACAAATTATGGTCTCTGAGTTGGCATGTGCAATTGATCCATTGCAGCATAAGCTCACAGCATTGCCAGGCAAATATTTATATGTTCTTGCTTAAAGGAACCAAGGCGTATTTTTTGCATTCTCTTTTAATAATGCATCACTCCTAAAAAGTTCTTCGGATCCTATTTGTGGACCTTTAAAGATTTTTTACTTAATTCCTTTAAAGTGCAGTAATCTAATATATTTTTTTTGTCTTTAAGAAACCAACAAATTGGATTGGACTGAAGCTGGAATCAAGGACTTGCTGACATAGCGGTTTCTCCCACAGCCACTGCTGAAGGTAGCAATCTGAGTTACTCTTAATAATAATAGAAAAGAATTACCTGCTGGATCGTAATAAGATTTGATGCTGAAATTCCACACAACTACACACCAGCTAATTGCTATTCTATGTGTTTGTGTGATTATTTGCACAGATATAGTTCAGATAGATAAATATTATAGTTTAATATTATAGTAATGTTTAACTGAAGCATAGTGATTATGAAAGAAAAACCTACAGAAGGCATAAATAATATACATCCTGTAGTATGAATTTTTTAGAATTGGTGGACAAATTGAAAGGGAATGCCACCCCCAGGTTAGTACAAATTCTAAAATGCATGTGTGTTGTTTATCTAACCAAACTGTAATATACTCCTATTGTTAGTGACTATTGATACCTTCATCCAGTCAGACACTGGGTCTTTCCCTTATAACTCATTACCTACCACTAATAATCAGTTACATAGTTTGTTAAACCGCAATTCCAGCCATAATTTGCTTCTAACAGGTTGGGCAATAGCAAACAGCTTTTATCACAATTATCATCATAAGCTATACCAATGCAATATCAAAAATAATGAAGGTCTTTTATTCTTAATTTCTTTATTAATATTTTTATTGCAATTATGGGTGCATGGCCCTAATCTAATGCTCATTGTTAAAAGCAGAAAATTACCCCAATATGTCAACATTTCAAAACATGGCAGATAATCTTCAGTTGACCTGATATACTGTACATATAACCACATACTGTATGTGAGGGGAAAACTGATTAACATGGGTGAAAGAGCAGGCAAGATGGTCTTCTGTTTGCTATGAGGTGAGGCCATACTGCCTAGTTACAGAGCACAAGGACATTTTTGACAATTGTGTTTCTTAAAGTCTGTTCCAGCATGACTTTTCCCCTTCATACACAAATTGACCTCAACCCAAATAAAAGCCTTTGGGATGAAGTATTATTGTCACAGATGCCTGGGGCACCTGTCCCTCGTTTGGGTTTTTCATTGTCTCAGCTGGGTGATTGGTTTGTTTCTGTGCACGTGGTTAGTTGGTTTGTTATTTAGTTTCCGTTTTCCCTCTTTTCGGTGCATGTCTTTGTTTGCGGTTAATCTACCCAATGTTAGTTTGTTCGTTTGTTCCCCCCTTTCTGGTTGGTATTCCGTCACCAGTTTTTATTAATAAATCGGTTTGGTTTTTATCCCGGTGTTTTTCTGGACTCTCCTTCCGCGTTCTGCCACGGTGCGGCGCTGCGCAATAGCTCCACGCAGGTCATACTCGTGGGAGCGTTTCCCTCCATTGGCCGGCGTACGCAGTATTCCCCGCATAGCCGGTGCCCGGGAAGCGCACACTATGCGCGAGCGGCGTACGCAATTGCTCCGCGTAGCCGCTCTCATCCGGGGAAGAACGAGCTTTCTGACAATTATACTGACAACATGCTAAATCTTCTTATCTAACATCAGTGCCCGAGTACATAGACATTCCCATTAAGCCAAGTTTTTTTTTTTTTTTACTTTATTGTTACAGAAATATGAGGGGAAACAATCACAACAAAACTTATAACACATATAAGACCAATTTCTTTGATGAACCGGGCCACAAGGTGGCGTAGAGGTTCACATGTCCACCTCTCAGGGCTGAACTGGGAGTTTCCATGTTCCTCCAGTGTCCAGTTTCCTCCAGATTCTCCCATAATCCAAAAAGATGAATTTAAGGTGAATTGGCTGCTCTAAATCGCCCCTATATAGTGTGTGTGTGTCTGTGTGAGTGTGTGGCCAGCAATAGATTGATGCCCTGACCTGCATGTTTCTGCCCAACACCCAAAACATATAGAAGTATAGAATTAAGTATAGTATAGTATTAAGCAGTGAAGATAATTCATTCATTCATTATCCCCCGCTTTATCCTCTAGTAGGGTCGCGGTGGGGTTCCCCATACCCATCCAGGGGAGAACGTCATGGAACATGGAAACTCCACCCAGATGGGGATTCGAACCAGGAATCCCTAGTGCTGAGAGGCGAATGTGCTAACCACTAAGCCACCGTGCCGCCAGTGAAGATAATATGATGAGATAATTAGATAAATCAGCTTTCTGACCAAATTCACAAAACTAATTGCACATTACCAAATTACCACCTACTCAGCTAAAATATACACATTTATTTTGCATCTCTGTCACTATGTTAGTTTTGTCTGTGGGGGTCTGTTGTGTCTGGATGTATTTTGTTGTAACTGTATGTGTAAATGAGTCACGAAGCAGAGATGCATGCAGGGATATATTTATTAATAGCACTGAGGACAAACTTGGCTCTGATGAAGAAAATACTCAGCAATGAATCATACATAGTGAGAAACTTATAGCATACTCATCACATTAATACATTTATATTTCAAAATATAGCCTCATGAAGCAAAAAATCTCTTAGCATCTGTGAGTTTAGACTTATGGCTATAGTGTGCACAAAGTGTTAACAGAATGCAGGTTGTCTACACTGCAGTTGGTTGCTTAGTTACAGAAAATATAATGAACTAGAAAAAAAAAACAGAGAGGGATGCATAGGATGCATCAAAGAAAGATATGTCATTTCTGATGGGATCCAATCAGAAATAAAAGTGGGTGTCTGTGTTTTTCAGTTTCTGCATTCCTCCACATCCACGCTTGATACAAAAAAGGCTCTGCAATTTTAATCTGAAATGAGGCCAGCGGCATTTTTAAAAGTCTTTATTTTAAGGGCAAGGAGTCGTGTGAACTTGCGACTTAATATTGTCGTGATGCTCAGGGTGGTGGTGAATTGGGGCATCGCAGGAACCCCCCCCCACACACACACACACACGAGGCAGAAAAACACAGGAGATGAGTAATAATTTATTAAATGCATTTAAACAAGCATAATGAACGCAATATACAAAACCTGTACAGCTCATGCTGGCTAAACATACTTCGAATGGCATGTGACCTCGAAAACTCATGTCATACATCAGGTGGCACATTACTCTTACCACTGTGCTTTCAGGCAGATGTTTGTTAGAGAGCATGCAACAAACAGGGGCAAAAAAGGGTGTTCCCCCGGTCCTTATGCAGCTGTATTACACATGCCAAGACACTAAGAGGAGCCCTTGTCTACCCTAGCCGGTCAGAGAAAGCATAATTTATGGTTATCAAATTTAGCATGCTGCCCACCCTTTATTTCAACGAAGAGTGAAAAGACTTTGAATCCGGTATTCATAATGCATTATAATCTCATTTATTAAGCTTTCGAACATATTCATAATTCTTTATAAATCTTGTCATAAGCCCCTGTTATTATACATAGATGTTTATATCCACCCTCATAAAGTGTTATAAAATCGTCATAAGGCTTTATAATACAAAGTGACATAATGCAGTTTAAAGTGTATATTTAATATTTTCCCTAAATTATTAAGTCCAGTGTCATTAAGCTTTATGTTTGTGTTAAACTAATGCCTCCCTTAAAAAGGACTTTAAAAGTGCTCATAAGCATCTTGTATTAAGTAAGAATGTCTAAAAAAATTCTTATCTTGTAATGCATTGACATTTGTGTTATAAAGCCTTATGTCATATTGTTATAAGACTTTGTGATTATGAAGATCTGTAGTTATGTAGGTATGTAATGATGCATTATGAATGTCAGATTTATACAAAGAGTTGCCAAAATATCTAACCACGGATATAACATTACAGAAAATGTATTAATATGGACATGGACTTAAATGCAGACAAGAATGTTGAACTCACAAAGGACCTGGTGACACTGTGGGAACAAAGGACACATACTGTAACTGACAGTAAACAGTAAAATACCAAGGCTATCATAACTACAACTCGACTCTGTGTGATGTCATGTACTGTATACACAGTAATTATTTTATAGTGATACAAATGTCACTAGATGCACACAATCTTTTTATAGAATGGAATTTAGATCTTCATAAAACGTGGTTAGGAAAAACCCTGATGTCGGCAATATGACGGCATTATATGTTTATAATCTTGCTCTTTGTTTTTCAATTTTTTAATAAATGTACCATCTTCTAAGCAGATTTATGAATAATGTTATGATTTCTTAAAATGTATCTGATTCAGACCCATACCACAAGCTGTCAAGAGCACAGTAAAGGAAAAACTGGGCTAATCTGTGAGGACCAGGTAGGGCAGATAATGCCAATCAATTTTTCATCTAACCTCCCGCAAGTGCACAGCACATAAATAGCTTAATACTGATAACAAAAAGAAAGTACCACGGTCGACTACTGGGGGAAAACGGTAAACATTATTATCTAAAAAAAAACGATTCCCATGTTTGTCATTTATTCTTTTTCATATTGTTCAGTAACCACTGTTTATGTAGAGGAGTATTCTGTAATGTTTGTAAAGTGAGTTAATATGTGTTTAAAAAAAAAAAGTCTGATCTGCACTTCTAATGATGGTTAGCAATGAATCATTACACAAACTGGTGGCTTAGGCCCACAAAACGTATCATCATGCATGAAGAACCATCATTGATCCATAGATTTCTGTAGTGTATTTCAATAAAAATGGCAATAAAAAAGACTAACATTTATTTATTTAGGTGAATGACCTTAATAATATACATTATCTCATCTCAATATCTTCTGCTTAATCCTATACTAGTAAGGAAACCGAAGAACCTGGAGAAAACCCATGTGGACACAGAGAACATGGAAACTATGGATTTTAACCCAACACTGAGAGGCGGACGTGCTAACCACAGAGTTGTTCAAATGACATATCTGTAAGTGGCAAACGTATATAAACCTTTATGATTATGGATATAATTTATTAGATAAATGTTTTTTTAATTAAATTAAATGCTAATCAGGTGTGATGGATGGTCCTGTTCTATTTAAATAACTTTTAAACTATGCTATTTTTTGAAGTCTGATCTTCACAGCACATTTGTGAAAGTGTTTTATGGCACAAACAAAGGAGGTTTTTGAGGAAAAGAAAAGTTGTCGCTCATCAGGCTGGAAAAGGTTACAGAATCATTTAAAGAAAGTTTGCCCTCGACCAATCCACAGTCAGACAGGTTTGTGAATGAGATCTCAAAGCATTTGAATGTGTGGATTGGTCTTACTTCATAAAAACTGTGCAAACAACTGAGTACAACGTTGATAAAACTAAATGACCCAAGAACATTTGTATTACTAGAGCTTTTATTACTAACAGTACTTACCTTTAATCAAATCAGCTTTTTTGTCAGCATATCTACTTTAATAATAACTTCAAGGCTGGGCTTCTTCATGAATAATTTATCATCGGCTGTTTTGCCTACCATTATTGGATGCCTGATGCTTTAACTTCTGTTCTTACAAGACAATCTATTGAAATTACATACAAATTACACTTAACGACACATTAGATTACATAGATCTTGTATTTAAATGCCCAAGGCAGTAAAATGTTTCCACAAAAACAATATTTTTTGGCACCAAAATGTATAATGTGTATACCTACACCCCTTAGGACTAAGACATGCAATCATTGAAAAGCTCTTTAGAAATAAAAACATTAAAAAATAAAGTTAGATCATATATCAGTCTTATATTATAAACCTTTTACGCAATCTAGCCCATGTTTCAGCTTTGCAGGTAATCGGGGTATAGTTTCCCTAAAGCATTGTATTTTTGAGATTACCTTAAGTGGAGGGAAGACAGTGATAAATGTGATGCTCACTCCTCGAATCACCCTTGATCTCTGTGCTACAGTGCTTAGGGAACCTCATACTTGTTTCCTAATGTTCCCTCTTCTGTTACAGTTCATTTGACTTACTACACTTAATTCATCTCTGCCTTTGATGATATGGGATGTGCTGGGTTTATCTCTTCATCAGGGTTATAAATTATGATAAAGATGGATCTCACAGCTCCTTCTCATAGTCTGTCTTACTCAGTCTTACTTCCTCCCTCTTTCTTTTTATGGGTCAAGTTTCATCACAATGCAATCCTACATTAAATCTTTAAAACACTGATTATATGATTCTCTTTCTGAAATAATCTACATTCATGTGAATCAAATGAATGCAGTCATTGTGCCATAATAGGCTTAATGTAACTTACTAACTTATTTATCCCAAGAACATTTCTGTTAGTAAATTCTAAACAGAGGAAAAGTAATCTTGAGTAAACCTTCACTGTAAGAGTCACTGACTACTGATTTTTCATTTGCATCACAGCTGTAAAAGATCCTGACGTGATAATTGATTAGTCATTCATTTGAATCTTCAGATAAAATTACACGGACTGCTGACTTTCATCTGTGGAACATGTCTAAATTATGAAATATGTTATGTATGTTACCAGATGGAGAATAATTGATCCATGCTTTAATCAGCTCTAGGTTGCATTAGAGTAAGTGCTGAACTCTCAGGATGCTCTGACAGATGTTTGAATAAACTTCAATTAGGCCAGAATGCAGCAGTTCGGGTTCTCACTTGAATTAAAAAGTTTGAGTAAATTACATCAGTTCTGTTCTTGCTATTTGAATTTTGCATTGATTATAAGATGCCTTTCCTTCATTATGAAGTGCCAAATGGTTTTTGGTTCACTGTACCTCTGTACACTAGTTAATAACCATATACCATGATCTTATATTGTTAAGATTAACATGGACTGCAAGGGGAAAAGGCCTTTTCTCCTTAAGCCTCCTTAAGTACATTAAAACTCCACCCAGATCAGGATTCAATCCTTGATCCCCAGCGCTAACTACTAAGCCACCGAGTTCAAATCAAATAATAACAATAATATACAGGCAGAAAAGTGTAGAGATTTTTAATGATTATGTAAATTCATTCTGCTTTACAAGTACAATCGAAAGCCTTTGAGTGAGGCTGTAAAGTCTTGTAAATCAGGGCATGCAGTGTTAGCGTTCAGGTGGCAGAGCAACATGAAAGCCATGAGAGCCAAAAGGGTCAAAATGCCCTCTTCACTAGGAAATCATCCTCTTGGTTACTGTACAACACACATCAATTTCAGAGCTAAGAGGGCACAGGGCTGGAAGTGCAGTTGAGAGAAAATAGATGCTATAACACAAGTGCTCAGTTGTCAAGCCGAGCATGACAGGATTTTGGCACAATAGATGTCCGACTGTGGGTCAAAAGCCTGAATAATTAGGCAGTGCTGTAATGTGACATTCCCCACGCAAAACTGGACATAGTGAATCAAATGTATAATTACTGCACTCTCATATAGGGCCACTTCTTTAGACGAATAATGACTAATCAATGAGCTCCTATTTCATACAAACAATTCCCTTATGAAAGCAATTTCACACAGAAAAGGTTCCATTAGCACTTGCTGTGCTTAAAGAAAGCTTTTCAAATCAATTACTTAAGCATGTCAGTTCATGCTCCCATCTTACTTGCTCCCAAATGTTGTTAATTAATACCTGTCATATTGTGGTTTGCATTAGCGGACTTTGACATGAGGATGGATAATGAAGACCCGACCCACACACAAACCTGAGCCAAAAGACTTTATTTGACTTTTAATGTGTCTGTAATAACAGCTTGACTAATGCCAGCGTTCATCTTGAATAAGAATGAGATAGTCAGAGGGCTAAGTAGCATTATTGCCCACATTAGATATAACCTTGGGGAAAAAAGTGCAATTGTGGGTTAATTGAATAAAAAAGAGGCAAAGTATTTAAATGCTGCACAGACCAATGCAAGAAATGGGGAAATAAATAGCCCTAATAAAATAAAATAAAGCCCTAGTGACTGTGGACTGTGGCTTTAGGTGGTGGAGAGGGCAGTTCTGCAGCCTCAGACTCGTACCATCATCTCCGTGTCAGTGTGGTGCTGAGAAGAATTCACCACCTATATCTACTGATCATTAAAGATTAGAGTTAAAGGGTAAAGTAAGTATGCGTTACATTTAATAACGACTACACTTGTAATAATAGAACTATAAATTGCGCTTAAATGGTAATAGTAGCTGATCTAACGGTACAGGAACCATGAAGTGGTTGATCAGTGCAACTGTCCTGGTCTAAACAAGTCTTAATTAGATTTTCTTTTGATTTTGGTATGTATATGACCATGCCCCCCATGCCCATCCAGGGTAGAACGTTATCACTGGCCACACTCTATATAGGGCAATTTGGAGCAATAAATTTACCTTGATCTATGTTTTTGGACTGTGGGAGAAAACAGAGACCTGGGAGGAAACTCACACGGACACGGGGAGAACATTAAAACTCCACCCAGATTGGGATTCAAAGTGGGAATTCCCAGCGCTGGGAGGTGAAGGTGCTAACCACTAAGTCACTGTGCCACGCATATATATAAATTCATCCATCCATTATCTTCCGCTTTAACTTCTATTAGGGTCGCGGGGGGGGGGGGGGGGGGGGGGTGTTGCCCCCATGCCCATGCCCATCCAGGGGAGAACGTTTCGGGCGCTGGGCAGATACACCCAGGACAGGGTGCCAATCTATCGCTGGGCACACACTCACTCACACCCACACACACACACACATATATATATATATATATATATATATATATATATATATATATATATATATATATATATATATATATATATATATATATATGATTGAAACCAAAAGAAAAACAAAGCAGATTTAGTTTAGAATTCAGTCTCTTATTGTCAGAGGTTTAATTTGTACCGATCCTGAGACAATACGTACTGTTTATTTACAAATTTGGCAAAAACCTTTTCAATTGTTACTGTAACACAAACCCATTTATAATTGTTCCCAGAGAGTCCAGCAAGCTTTTAGAGAATGCATGCTTTTGTTTCCTCAGACCTTGATGAATTAAATATATTAATAGTTAAAACACTTCCTCATTTATTTTGGTCTACAGAGAACAATTCACTCTGTAGCTTCTATGCTTTTTTTTTTTTTTTTTTCTTTCTTACGACTGTTTTATCTGTAAGGTTTTGCATTGTAGGTGGAATACAACAGTACTGAATTTAAGATACTTAAAAAAGGTTATAAAGTTGCAGGTTTGGAAATAAACAATAAAAACTCCTACTGAGTGTACAGGTTGGGGAGAAGGTTCCCTCCAGCCCTGGGCTGAATGATTAATAGTCGGAATGAGTTGACTAGCTCATTATTTTCTCTGCATTTTTTTTTAAAGGTGAGGCCATATCAGGATAAATAGTGAAGGTAATAACAAGGGATTTATAAAAAAGTACAATTTAAGAGCATGAAGCTTACACTGGAAAAACTCCTAAAACCAGGGTGGATGAGTGAAGGGCATGTAAAAGACACAGTAGCTTTAACCCATGATTATATAAATATCATTTCATTTTAGTACATAGTAGGACACAGTAGTACAAGTGTTCAAGATTATTTTTAAATAGCAAACACAATACAATTCAACAAGCAGCATATATATGTATTGGATAAAAGCGTCTGCTAAATGACTAAATGTAAATGTAAATATAGAAAACAAAAAAGTATTGTAAATTGTGTGTGTGTGTGTGTATATATATATATATATATATATATATATATATATATATATATATATATATATATATATATATATATATATATATACGGTGGCTTAGTGGTTAGCATGTTCTCCTCTCTACGCTAGGGATTCCCGGTTCGAATCCCCATCTGGGTGGAGTTTCCATGTTCTCCCCGTGTCCGCGTGGGTTTCCTCCGGGTTCTCCGGTTTCCTCCCACAGTCCAAAAACATGGATCAACTTAATTGAGTTCTCTAAATTGCCCCATATAGTGTGTTTGAGTGTGTGAGTGTGTACCCAGCGATGGATTGGCACCCTGTCCTGGGTGTATCTGCTCAGCGCCCGAGATGTTCTCCCCTGGATGGGCATGGGGAACCCCACCGCGACTCTAATAGAGGATAAAGCGGGAGATAATGAATGAATATATATATATATATATATATATATATATATATATATATATATATATATATATATATATATATATGTTTTTATAGTTGTGTATTGTCTTAAAGCAGCTTTACAATTTTCTGAGTCTGAACTACCAAAGAACAACTTGACAACAGCGGCAAGGAAAGACTTACTTTGTGTAAATGTGCTAATGTGCTTTTGTGTTCATAGACCTTCAATCTTTTGTAGAAATTAATATCTGGGGACCAACCATTAGGGCCCTATGTTTCACTCTTTTGGAGGTGAAGCATGGACCACCACCACTGATAAATGTCACATTTTTCATATTAACATCAAGTTAAACATCCCAAAATGTAGTTACATTTCCGACTTCATTTCTATCATATATGCAGAATCCATTAGCTGGATGAATGACTACCCGTCACTTTGTTGCAGTGTATTCCCTCCTCTTTAAACAAGGAAAGGCACATACATATGAAAGTGAAATCTCTGCATTCTGCATTCATTATATATTTTTTGCTGTTTTTAAACAGCTACAACTTTAAAACAGTAGATCTTAATCTTTTTTTTGGCTCGGCATATCAAGTTTAATGTGGAAAATATGAACTGAATCAAGCATTTTTGGCTCAGCTATATACCCTAAATGTGAACTGCCATATCTAATAATCTTATGTCCTTCTTGACATGTGCTTATCAGCCCCTGGAGCAATGCAGCCCTCCTTTTCTGAAGGACAATCACACTTTACGTAAATTTGGACAAAGACTGCTCTTGGCTCTAACCAGCGTTTAAAGTATGTGCTGGTGTACTGAGTGCTTTTACTGACACCTGCTGTCCAATCAGCAGTTTGTGTAATACATGTAGAGCAGTGCATGAAGTTCTGAAGCATGTATATTAGCTACATAGTATATATTATACTATGTATAACTATGTATGTGACAAATAATCTTTGATTTGAAAAAAGTTGAAAAGAACTCCAGGCCTTTATTGCGGCTATAGAGATGTTCATGGCAGTCGCAGGTCTTCTAAATGTTTAGTTAGAAACTGAATTGCTCTGTCGCACACGTGGCGGGTACTGAATCTGCAAATACAGCAATCAGCAGTGCCCCCCCCCCCCCCCCCCCCCTAAATCCTGCACACATATGCCACTCACTTGGTCATATACCACTTACATGCTCTTATTTGCATCAAAACTTCATTGTGCAGTGCGCATTGTGTTCCTTGGGCATACATCATTAAAAGGCTGAGCATGTACAGTGGATTTGTGCAGAGGGTTGGAGAGCTATTTTTGCTGATGAGCAGAAAACCAGGTGACTTCTGAGCTATGTTTATTCAATTCAACAGGGAGGGAAAGTATGGACACCAGAACGTGTGACTGAAGTTCTACAGGTTAAGGCTGTAAGAGCTCTGGATTTTAATTAACATTTTTTGAGGGGCAACATTTTTACATATAGTGTGTATTAGTGACCATGTGTGATTAATAATTTATGGGCAGATTCATCCATTCATTCTTCATTCATTCATTATCTTCCGCCTTATCCTATATTAGGGTCGCGGTGGGGTTCCCTATGCTCATCCAGGGGAGAAAGTTTCGGGCGCTGGGCAGATACACCCAGGACGCTGGGCATCATCCATTAATTATCTTCTCCTTAATCCTCTACTAGGTTTACGGGGTGTTTCAGGCACTGGGCAGATACACCCAGGGCAAGGCGCCAAACGATTAACTCACTCAGAAACACACTTTATTGGGGCAATTTAGAGCAGCCAATTTACCTTTCTACCCTGGAAGAAACTGGAAAACCCAGAGGAAACCCATGCGGACACAGGAAGGACATAAAAACTCCCCAGCCCTGAAAGGCAACTGGCTACCCAATAAGCCACCATGCTGCCCGTTTACAGGTAGATGTTTTAGATATAAGAAACATGCAGGCACTGGGAGGACCTGAAACTTATTTTTTTTAATTAAGTAGCATAAACTCCTATAGGTTGGAGGAATAGAGGGGGCAACCTTATGCCCTCCACCCATACTCAACCCTCACACAGTGGTCACTGCTGGAGTGAAAAACAAACGCCTGCTTCAAACATCCAACCAACTCACCTGCTGATGACCGTTAAATATTAGCTAATGCAAATGATATTTGCAGTCAGTTACATTAAGAACTGGACACAAAACTATTAAGGATTTAGAATCACTTTTTATTTTTATAACTATTTTTTTCTATTTACTGCAGGTTTAGACTGGTTTTTGTCTGGCCTCTTGTGCATTTTTAATTGTATGCGTGCTCTGTTGATTTTAAATGTCTGTTTGTATTGTATACCTTGTTCGTGGTCTGTTACTTGTTAATGCCTTAGATTTGTGCAAAATGGCTTTTGGAACATTTTGAATTTGTATGTAAATTGAGGGAAAGGCAATGTATTAAATAATTTTTCTCTTTTTGCAGAAAAACAAGTGCCTTTTCAAACTCAGTGGTTTTCTAGGATGTGTGTTTAAATGTATGCTTCAGTGCCAAAACTAAACTAGTTGGAACAGCGTTATGATGCAGACCAATTACAAAATTTCCATCAAAAAACAAATACAGTAGTTTTTTACTAACAGAGCTCATTAGGAAGAAAAACAAGACCATTACACATACAGAATGAGGAAAAAACTATTTGAAATGAGTAAACAGAGCAGCACAGTGGCTTAGTGGTTAGCAAGTTTACCTTAACTGGGGATTCAGGTTCAAATCCCAATCTGAGAGTGTTTTCCATGTTCCACATGGGTTTTCTTCAGGTTCTCCGGTTTCCTCCCACAGTCTAAAAACACGGATCCAAGGTGATGGATTGGCTCCCTCTCTAGGGTGGATCTGCCCAGCGCCTCCAATTATCTCCCCTGAATGGACATGGGGAACCCCCTATGACCATATTATGGGATTAAGTGGAAGATGATGGATGGATGAATGGAAATGAGTAACATTCATAAAATAAGTAATAATTAAATCAATGATAATGTGCTGTAAGAGACATTCACTGTATTCACATGAAAAAGAAGCTGAGCAGAATTTCCTCAATGCAGAGCTTAATTTCCATTTTCGGAGTGTCATCAACTTTGTATAAAACTTTCTGGATGTTCACAGAATTAACTCAATGCCAAATCTTCTAAAAAGCAGCATCTTGTCATCAATGTATGCCTAAAGTATATTAGTATGCAATGCCATGCACATAAACTATCAGATAACACAGCAGCAGCATTTAAAACTGCCAAGAGATGGCAAGGACATCAAGCAGTCCCTAAATCTACCAAGAACAACATCAGACCAGACTACAGATTGGGAATCATTTTGCTGACCTGCACCACATGTGGCAAAACATTCTATTAGTCACAGGCTACACAAACAAACCTGTCTCTCTGCCAACCACAGATAGCTCTGTGCCAAATTAGTGCAACACATTCTACACACGCTTTGAAGCCATCGCTCCAGAAGCACACTGTGGAGTTATAACACTCCCTGCTGGCCAGGTATTTCAAATGCCCATGGACAGCTTAAGCAACTGTCTGAAAAGCTTAAGCAGATGCAAAGCAGCCTTGTCTTTTAAGGTTTAATATTTGAAACATTTTTCGAACCCAAGCCCTGAACCCAGTAGTCAACATATGTATGTATATTTACAATAGAGCCTTGACATTTATGCAAGTTACATAACACTAGAACTATTATAACTGTCTCTTTTCCACATACATTTTAGGTTAAAGGAGGTTGCACGACCTTATAGTCTCTGTTCTCAGAGGTGTTGAAATTGTGTTATTGAGGTAAACTTAGTTAACAAGCAATTGACTTAAATTTAACAGCAATAAAACATAACAGATAAGATGCTTATGGATCTTATGGATGCTTATGGATAAGATGCTTATGGTTAAAAGAATTAACTGATTCTTCATGAGAGTTAATGGATCAGATTTACAAGTAAGGTTATTCGTTTTCACATATATTAATTATTACATACCTGTATCCTGCTTAACGACTGAGACTGCAATTGCTATGCAGAAATAAATGTTTTTTATTTTTTACACAGTGATCTTTTCAATACTATTTGGCCTCCAGGACAAAATTCCTTACAAAAGAAATGTTTTGATTCTAGTAAAAATTCGAATGTCCTCATTGGGTTCAAGTGTAATGATCACCTATAAGCCTCTACACTAACAAGTAATGTGCACACCACCTTATAGCGCAAGCTTTGGTTGTCTAGGTTAGGCAAAATGGAGTGCAAGCTTAATGAGTGCACACTGTTCTGTTTATCTGAATTGTTCCAATGTGTAATTTTTGGTTCTAAGCTATTTTTTATCTTTTAAATAAATAGCTTAAAATGAGAAATGTGCATGCCCCCGAAGCTGCTCCTTCACTGCTTTATAATAATTATTATTAAAAAAAAAACTTTAAAAAATTACACAAAGTGTTCATCCTGCAGAGTTTTCTAGTTAGGCTATGACAATGTTGTGCTGATGATCCTTTTGATGATGCTGATGATGGTAAATAATAGCATTAGACATATAGCCTTAATGTAAAAAAGATCCATTCATTATCCACGCCGCTTTCATCACTGCATTTCTCATAGATGGAATTTGTCATCTGTGCCTTGATGAACATATTGACCGGTTATGGTAATTTCAGTGAAGACAAAGGCAGGCAGGTAGGTTAAACAAATCATAGTCAGAAGGACAGCTCTGCCACCCTTAAAGGACATTTAAAACAAGACTCAAGGAGAACCCTTTGCCTCACCAGGGATTCCACATACCCCTGCTGTAACCATCTGTGTGCCCTCTTTACCATCTGCTAGGTGAGATCTGTTTATTAACAAAGGGTTTTTATACAGAAAAAATATGTTAGTGTAGTAAATTTTAATGGAAGTTAAAATGAAATGGTTTTATGCATCAGGACATGATAAAATGTCCTTGTCCTGAAAGGTTTTTAAAATAAGGTAGATACAGCATCAAACAAACACATCACAAATTAGTGTCGCTGGTTTAATGAAAATGAAGCCATAAAAAAGCTTTTTTTGACAAACACCCCATAAATCAATAGTTTAAAGAACCACCTTTAGCAGCAATATCTTAAAGATATCATTTTGTGCATGACTTGATTTATTTCTTTTAGATCATTACAGAGAATCAAGATTGGATTGCATGAGTTTCAGCTGAGTTTTCACCCCTTCACCACTGTGCTTGACAGTTATTATAGTGTGTTGTGCTGATATGGGTTTGTTTTTCATCAAATGTATCACAGACTTTGGTCTCACCTTTTCAGAAGTCATGGGGCCCTAACCTACCCCCTGCACAAGGTGCATTATGATGTTCATTGCTTACATCTTACCCCTCACCTTCAATTTTCACATCTTGTGAACATATGTACTCCGATGGGGATGGTGGCCTTGAAATGAGGTTTAGGTACAGTTCTGGTGTATTGCTATCTTGGCAATGGAAAACAGGAGTGTGTATTAAAGATGTAAACTTTTAAACATTTAAACTTAATATAAAATAACGAGTGTGACAACTTAACAGTTTGAGAAAACCTGTTATCTTAATGAAAAAGGTTTTTGAGTTTTATAATAATTTTTGCTTTTTTATTTCATTTATTATTGTTTAGCAGTTGGGTCCAATAGGTTTGTTAGGAAATTGTTAATTTAATAGTAATAGTAATAACAGTAATAATCATCTTCCACCAATGGAACTACAACTATTTGTGGTGTCAAATATTTTGGTATACTAAATATGCCATAATATTAAAAACTTTCTATTTAACCCTGGGTTTAAAATGCTAATTTTGTCTGCCTGCATCTTTTCTATGCCTATGGATTTTGGCATTGATTTTTAGCCAAAAAAAAAAAAAAAGGTGTTTTTTTTTTTTTTTTTTTTTTTTTTGCATGTAACTTCAAAAATGCAGTTTGGATGGGCACAACAAACTTGTTAAACAAACTTTTGGCAACCAACCTGTCCTTGAACATGACCTTTAAAATTCTTTAAACAATCGTGCATGATGTTTTTTTGAGAATCCCTATGGCATACTCACACAGCACCAAGGCTCTGGCATCAGCAGGTTAGATTACTGAAATTCTCCCGTGATTCTACCCTTGGACTTAAGGGTAAAGATGTTTGTGTTTTTGAAGCTACCTCAGGGTCACATTTAAACGACTTGTCCTCTCGGCTTTATTTGCATGAATGCCATTGAAGTTTTAGACCTTAAAAATCCATTTTAAACCTGACACACCAAGCGGTCATGCAATTAGCATTAGGACACGATGCTGCAAGCAAATAATCCCCTGACATAATTTGCAGCTTTTTTCCCCTCTTCTCCTGTGCATGCTTTATTATGCCTTTAAAATCCCTTCCCCTATAGGCCAGGCGGAGGTTGTAGCCCAGATGATATTCTCAGAATAAATTAACACCAAGCTCAATGTTGATTTGCATAAGACATCAGACTGTCCTCTGAGTATGATTGTTTTAAGAAAAGCTCTCGACCTCATCGAAACCTCGTCTGCTCTACCTGCTAAAGCTAATCTCCTCCTGAGTGGTTTACATGAAAAAAAATGAACAAACAAGAAGAGCATCAATCAGGCAAAATCTCTTTCCGTTTCCTGGGGGCATCTCGTTCTTATGAACAAACTAATTCAAATCCTAGGCAAGGGAATTGTGGAGCTTGGTTGATGTCCAAATCGAATGGATTAAAATTCGACTGCATATGCTCATCTTAAGACTTGTCTATTGTATGTGTAAAATATGCAGGTAAAGCGGATTTAGTTGCATCAACTTTCTTGCTTCAGAGGTAGACAGGAAACATTACAATATGACTAATTTATTTACTAATTTTTTAGCACTGCACATTGTGTAATGTCACTGATTGTCAATTACCTGTATAAGTAACAGTAATATTTAATATATTGTTAATAATATAATATACAGCACCAGTTAAAAAAAAATTCACCCCACTCTTGCTTCATTGCCTATTTTCTCCACTTACCATGTAGATGGACTTTAGTTTTACAATTACAGACTGTAGAACATCCGTTTTTTTTTTTGTTTGTTTTTTTTTTTTTTTTTTTTTTTTTTTTGTTAATGGTCAGGACCATCACAGAACAGGTAGAATTTGGGTGGTGGATTTTTTTTATTGTCAGTTCTGCAGTGACATTGTTGCAGTGAGGGGTCTCTTCGTTTAAACACCAAGTGACACTGCTGGGATAGGAATAATACACCGACCAAATAATACCTGCTCTGTGGTGGTACTATTGGGATCCTGACCATTACAGAGCAGTGTAAGGGGACGTAGACATTATGCATTGTAGTCCCCAAACAGATGGACTACAGAATGTGGAACTGAGAACCTGGACAGTAAGAAGAGCAAAAAGGAGGTGTTTATATTCATTCATTCATTATCTTCCGCTTTATCCTCTATTGGGGTCGCGGTGGGGTTCCCCATGCCCATCCAGGGGAGAACGTCTCGGCGCTGGACAGACAGACCCAGGACAGGGCGCCAATCTATCGCTGGGCACACACTCACTCACACAGACACACTCTATATGGGGCAATTTCGAGAATTCAATTGACTTGATCCATGTTTTTGGACTGTGGGAGGAAACCGGAGAACCCGGAGGAAACCCACGCAAACACGGGGAGAACATGGAAACTCCACCCAGATAGGGATTCGAACCGGGAACCCCTAGCGCTGGGAGGCGAACGTGCTAACCACTAAGCCACCGTGCCG